>VWPW01031322.1:168089-229590 GCA_013389825.1 Crypturellus undulatus
AAAATAAAATAAAATAAAATAAAATAAAATAAAATAAAATAAAATAAAATAAAATAAAATAAAATAAAATAAAATAAAATAGTTATATCAGTGAAAACCTAGTTTCAGATATATAAGAGATAGGGATATGTCCTTCTGAACAGAGGACCAAAATGATCTGTGATACTGCATAATGATTTTCTGTCATGTAATTAATTAATTCTCCAATGATTGCATCATTTTGTAATCCCTTATAGTCTATTAGTTTAAATCCTGGAAACACTATCCCCAAGAAATATTTCAGAAGTTCCCTGATCCATCTGCATTTTCCTTGACTTGTAGCTTTAGATTTGCTTATAGGATGACACAGAGGAACAGTGAACGACTTTCTCAGTTATGCTAAATGAAGACATTATGAGAAAGACAATGTCTATGATTAAAATACATTGTCTCTGGGAAGGGATAAAAAATGAGGGAATAAAGCCTAATAGTTAACAAAGAACTTTAAATCTGCTACACAGTAGTCATGCAAAGGTAACAAAAGAAAAAAAAAAATGTATTTCCACTATGTAAGCTAAAGATAGCAAGAAATACCAAGGAAAGCACATTCCCAGTAGAAACACATTTTATTTTTATCATTGCTTTTTGACCAGCAGGTGGGGTTGTTAAGCACTGAATTTGTTCTCTTCTGCACTGCAAAACTATAGGCAGAAGGAAAAACACCTTTTTCTTTCCCTCTGAAGCTCAGTGCGATAACATGAGCAAAATAATGCACTTTCTGGATGTTTTAAATAGGGGCTTCATTTTTTCGTACAATAATAAAATTAACTTTCAAATGGTCATGCAAGTCTTTGAATGAACTGCCTCTAGGAGTTAATTAAGTAGTAGTAGCTAATTAAAACATACATTAATTTGTCAGACTAGAAAGCTCAGGAGGTTTGTAATTATTATTATTCCCAGGTTTCTATTGAGTCTATTGCTAGGATAGCTCTGCAATTCAGTTGCAGGGATTAAGACACAAAAAAGGAATCACAGGACCTTGCAATGTGACTAATTGCATAACAAAAAGATAAACACATTTAAAGGCACTTGATTCTGATTCTGACAAGCTGCCAAAAGGGATGTAAGCCGTGTTTCTAAAGTAAAGAGCCTCAACTGCGGGAAGTACATTATAACAGTACTGCTATGGCTCCTATTTTCACCACCTCTAAAGGTGACGTTCTAGATCCGTGGGGAGGGGAGATGTGCAGCATGACAGCAATAGATATGGATCCCTGAGCTCCTGCTGTATACTCGAGCCATTGATCCAAGCTGCCTCAATGACAGGTCCACTTGCTTCTCTTAAGCATAAAAATTGCCATGACAATGTTGACGACACAGTTCTGTACTTCATATAATATATGTGGTATTTTATATGTGGGTATATAATGCCTAAGCATAGACTGGAAGGGCTCAAGGGAATTTTGTCCCCATCACTCCATGTTGCAAGCAGTCACTTGATGTAATAGCAGATGCATGTGGTTATCATTGCCTCTACTCCTGAGGAAAAAGCAGCACTGATCTCCATTAAACATCATCAGAGATCATGAGTCCTTCACCAGGGTTCAACTCACCTGCAAACAGAGCTGAACCAAAGACACATAAATGTGAACAGCAGGCCACTGGCATTCAAGGACTTCTTGCCTGACGGTAGGACTTAGCTGGATTACTTAGTGCTGACACATCAGAGGTGGCCCTAACCCAATCACAATCCAAAGCCTCAGTCAGGAGCTCACTAGCTCAGAGAAGGTCCTTGAGACAGCCACATTTAACAGGAATGGACACAGTCACCAGGCCAGGGAACTATTTCCGGCCACTGCTGCTACTGGGTTCAGGAGTAATGACTGAGCATTGCACCCTGAGGCAGTCAAAGCCTCTGCCAGCTCATCCAAATGCTTCCTCCCACTCACAACACAGCGCTTCCCTCCCCTCCAAGATGACTCATACTGTGTTCACTTCCATCCACAGCCCTGTGCCTGCCAGGCACTAGGAATATAAAACAACTAAAATTTGGCTTTGGATGTCATGGTGAGTTCTGTCTATACCATATGGAAGGTAATGAAGACCCAGTGTTGCTCAGTCTCTTCAGCTAGGTATCGAGCTATATTGAAACTCCCGAGCAAGAGGTTCTCATAATAATCAGCTCCCTTGCATTTTGCTCTGACTGGAAAAGTAAATCAAACTTACTGAACCTCCAGGAACTTAAAGGCCACTCAGCATATTTTTGTGATCAATAGCTTCAAAAATTGCCATCAACCTTATTCGGATCAAATTAAATATAAAGGTGTATACCTTGTTCTTGCCCATCAGTAGAAAGCAAGCATGAGCCAAATAATGAGATTTTGGTTTTTGTATCCATGCAAGAGTACAGAGAAAGAGTTATCAGGAGTTATCTGATTACTACTTCCAGAAAGCCCAAGAGATGAGTATTCCAGATAGCTGGATCACTGTGCTCTGTCCAGTGACTTTAGTGTTTGTATTAAGAGTGAAGAGAATGTGCAGCACCCAAGTTACCAGCTTTGTTACAACTCCAGTCATAAATTTTTTTTTTTTTTGAGTGCAAAGTTCTCCTCTGTGATCTCACATTTGCCACTCCATTTCTAAACATGCCATCTATATCTATATGCCCTACATACCATATATGCCACACGTATCCCCTATGCCTTCCATAGGAGCTGATATTCCGTGACTGAATCACAGAATTGACACACTTCAGACAGTGCCAATAGACTTACCGACTTAGGGCCAGTAAGATCGGGACACACAGATGAGAGAGAGAAGATCAGAATTATTCTCCTCCTTCTAGTTAACACTTAAATAAGGTATACAAAATAGATCAGATATCAAAGGACGTGAGCAGGTGAGAGGTCTTTACTTCAGGTTATCCTGTAATGTTTATGGTGTGGTTGAGGAGGGGTGGGAGATGAGTGGGCAATGCTGATACAAGTGCTCTAAGCATTAGATCTTTATGTTATTGGTATTCTCTCTATATAGGTAAGCCTTTTCCCTCACTCCCATTTCTGGTTGAAATGATTCAACCTTCTGAGAGTTTTTTAAATGACAGTAGATGGTGACATATTTATCCATATAGTATGTATATATATATACATATATATATATCCCTTATGACTTTTCACTGAAATATGTCCACTACTTTAAAGGGCAAAAGTTTCACTGACACAGCAAGTGCCTGAAAGTCATGGAAAGACTTCTTGACCAGAAGAATACAGAGTTACTTTTTCAAATATATTTTATTCTTATTGTAAAACACTCAGAGTGGTGGATGAATTCATTAGCTGTTTTGAGGGGGAGAGATATTTTTGCATTGAGATATAAACACTGTAGAGGGGATCCTACTATGGATTCAACACAGCCAGTATTTCATTCTGCATCTCTTAGGTTAGAAATCTTGCATGCACCACATCATACTCAGCTGACTATTTTGGGTTTCTTTGCTCCTGACCTGAAGTGGGGTAGAATAAGCGACCTAAGAGTTCTTTGACTGTCATCAGTCACATATGTTTTCCATTTTTTCTTTCTGTTCATGCTCAAAATACAAACAGCCAACAGAGCCAGAATCTAATTTACTTTCCATAACTTTCTTTTTTTTTTTCTTTTGCTAACAGCAAATTTTCTATTCCTGAAACTTTTCTTTACCTCAGGTCAAAATTTCACACTCAGTTAATATTAAAATTTGACAAACTGGAAGCATTAAAGTTGAATAATCAGGCAGTTTGGGGCTACAATTTAATCTACTATAAAGTAGATACATTCTAGTAGGGAAAGTCTTGTGGTATTTTTGCTGTCTGTACTTAATATACTTCTTTTTTTCTTAACTGTTACTTACAGATTATATAATTAACAATGTATCCTTGGAATTACAAAATTTTTTACTATGCTTGTAGATATGGTTGAACAGATGATAAGATTCTTGGGGCAAACCTGCGTCTTTTGTCTTACAAAAAACTTAGTAAATTACAGGTAAAAGTAATAATATAGTGAATTACATTCAGGCAGGAGAAGGTGTATAAACCAGGTAAACACAATTTTTTTTTTTTTTTTAAATTTATAAATTTATAAATTTTTAGAAATAAAAAAGAGAGTAAAATACTCTCGTGATTCTGACGACTATAATTGTTTATGGTGGAAATAATAAGAAAATGCATGGATTGTCATATCTGGAGCTTTCACGTGGTTTCTCAGGGTAAGGTCTTTTTGTGCCTGATAAAANAAGTTTTTTTTAAAAAAAAATTATAAATTTATAAATTTTTATAAATAAAAAAGAGAGTAAAATACTCTCTATCGTGATTCTGACTTGACTCTATAATTGTTTATGGTAGAAATAATAAGAAGAAAATGCATGGATCGTCATATCTGGAGCTTTCACGTGGTTTATCGGGGTAAGGTCTTTTTGTGCCTGATAAAAGGACACCTTGGGTACATGAAAATTTCAAAAGCAGAAGTGATTGCAGGAATAAGTCCCACAACACAATGAACATGGTATTTCTTTTTCTGCTCTTGACCTATACAGCTATACTGGTGAAGCCACATACATGCAAAGATTCATGACTACTTGGCAATTCCTTATGTTGCCTGTGCAAAGCATAGTTCAGTGCCAGCAGTTAGAGATTATGATATTGTAATTTCTGGCCCGTGTGCCTCACTAATTAAATATAACAGTATAGGTCCATAAATTCCCAATTCCAGGGGTCAAGTTCAACTTCCTGAAAACATCCTTCAAGCACTGACTTTTTTTTCAAACAGACCTCCTGATTGAGGTAGCAAGATCTGATCAGGATTATGTTCTCTTTCCTGTGCCAAAAGCACAGATATCTCTTCACACCATGCCCCCAGGATGAGGTTGACTGCAATGGCAATGCTCATTAAAAAAGTGAAAACAGCTCAGGTATGGTGCAGTGTGCTGTGTTCAGAGAGCAAGAATGGAACGGTGAGAACCTTGGCAGGAAGAAGAAAAAAGGACACAAAGAATAGCAGATTTATTTTAACCATTCTCTCAGGGTACTGATAATGAAAAGCAAAATAATGGACACTATAAAAGTGGCAGAAAATGTGCTTGTGACCAGAAGCCAAAGATCTCTCTGCTTTTTTTTTGTGCCAGACTGTTCTTGCAGTATTGAATGCTTTTACGATGACTATCTTTTATTTCAAAAGTTTTGTATGTGTTCCCAGTATGGAAAACAGCACAATGAGGAAAAACTGGCAAAAAGACACACTCAGATCCTGATCATAGTTACTCAAAATTCAACTAAGCTTAGACGTTAGGTTACATTTGGAACTCCTCTTCAAAAGCTCTACATAGAGATGTCACAGCTTATAGTATCAACCTGTTTTCTTGTTCACTCTATATAGCTCCCTAGACAGAGGCAGGAAAGTTTTTTTGGGTTGTTTATCTGTGAAAAGTCTGTCTCTGAAAAATTCCTGAGGTGAAACTCTCATTGAAACAAGTCCAGGGCTTGTTTCTTTGTGTGAGGAGAAAATGGAAAGTGTTTTTTATTTTTACAGTCATTGAACGGTTGATGCACATGTCTATGTTGATAGCAGCAAACCTTTTAGGGTGATTCTTTCTCACAGAGGATTAATACAGAGGTTGATGGACATGAAGGTGATATGTTGTAAATGTTGTTAAAACATGAGCCCAAGAGCTCAATAGCTGGGGGTACAATGCTGGCTATATGTCTATATCCACCTTTGTATTCCATAGGATATCACAGTGTAGAGACCTATTCATTGTTCTGAATGTATCTATTCACCCTCCAAACATTTTTTTTCCTGTGGAAATCATTTTAGTGCATCTACTGTTTATATTCAGCCTCACTTATGCTGATTGCAATTGTAGAGTCGTGCCATTCACCTCTGTGGAGTTTTATTAGATTTAACAATGGTAAGTCCAAGAATTTGGCCCGTGATAGAATTAGATACAGAGCATACTCATTACTGAATAGATAAAAGCTGCTTTCAGTTTTCTTAGTTAGGTAGTGGTAGACGGATCTTGTTCTCCATTTTTTTGCAAGTATTGGTACATTTTTCCATTTGTATGAGAACCCTTTTTCTTCTTTACTTTCTTTTTTTCCTGTTTCAGAGTGACAGAAGTCTTCTATTCTTTTCAAAGAACTAGAGACCATTAAATACTATTGAAATGAAAAACAAAATTCAACATAAAACTCTCAAAACCCAGAGGTGTAGAGGAGCCTAATCCCACCTTGTGCTTTATAGACTTGGTGTCTTATAGATGAAAGAGTGAAAAAGAACCTTTGAAAAAGGCAAAGAGGATGAAGGAGGAAGCAGCAGCAATCAGACTGGGCCAGCCTGCAAGCTTACACGGCAAAACACAGCCTTATGCACATTCCGCCTCCACCATCCCAAAAATACAAACCACAAAATAGGCTCTGGACCTTACTCTCCACCCCAGGATTGTAATCGCTATTTCATCCCCTCCTGTGCAGCTCCTGTTTGCAGGAGCAAACATAAACACTAGTTGTTTTGTAACAGCAGCGCACTGGACTCCAGCAAAAATCAAGGGACTGCTCTTTTGAGATCTCTTTAGAGTGTTCTAGTTTGCAGCTGTATCAATGAACGCATCCGGAGATGTCCCTTGTACTGGAGAGGGAGCTGATCTGCCTAGACCCCTCTCTGCCCTGTTGCGAAAGTAATTTGGTTTTTAATTTGCATACTTCAGTGTAGCTCTTAGATCTGTTTCTTTTAACAACCATTTTCATTTTCCTAGCTCTACAAATGGGACTTTAAATGAGGCATGGTTTATATTTACAATGGTCACATGTGAGCCAACAAGGCTGCTGATGCACTTTTGCACCCACTTAATCTCAGTGTGTTTAGATTGAGATCAGATTCCTAAATTAAAGGGAGTCCACATGTGAGTACAACTGCTATAGGCAAGTGAGGTATCTGTGTGACCTGGATTCCAATAAGTTAGAAAAGGATAATTTATGATCAACATTCTGTAGTTTTAAAACACAGCAACCTTTTATTCACATAATGATGGGACAGAGAAAAACTTGAAGACTTTGTTGTAAACACTGGCTGGAAGAGGAACTTCTCTATTCCTGCAAAGCGTCCTGCTTGCCGATGGCCTACATTCAACAGCAGTGACCAGATCCTTGACCATGTCCATACCAAAGCATTAAAGGGAAGACAGTGAAGGAAGGCCTCATGATTTGAACCAATGTAGTCATCATCTCCACTTGGGTGGCAGAGAAGCGAAGAACGAAACACACAGGCACTGAGCTAGATGTTGGGGTTTCCTGCTCATTACTGTTCTCAGCCCACAAAGCCATCCTGTTCTCATGCTGCAGTGCAACACTTTGATAAGCCAGACTTGTTCTTTCAGTCTGTTTTTTTTGTTGTTGTTGTTGCTGTTTGTTTTTTTTGTTTATATACATATTTTATTTCCTTTTTATATTTTTCCACATTTTTATGCTGAATTTCAGTAATCTCTGAAATACAGTCAGATGAGCTTTATATCTCCTCAGCACTGTTCCTCCGCTTGTTCCATCCTTAAAAGAAATTGTTTAGCTTAGTCTTTTTTTTCATTCCTCAAGGGATCTCCTGCTTTATGTTTTGCTCAACAAAACGCAGAACATGATTTTTCTATTTTTTTTTCTTTTTTAATAAAGTCAGGGCGTACAGGGAATTAAAGCAAGAGAGTAAAATGTATGCCTTCAAGACTGAGGAGATACTGACAGTAGAAGGACTTTACTGGTAATGGAATAGCAGCAGAGTATTCATGATATGGATGCAGCTGTACTGGAAATGCTGATAACAATCACAAATAAAGGCAGTAATGTTGAGGAAGGAAGGAAGAAATAAGAAAAATATTTTTTTCTCTGTATAACTGTGTTTAGAATTGTTGACGTCCTGATATAAGCTGCAAAACCACAGAACTAGAATAAATGTGAATAACTCCACTTAGAAATACTATGTCTTCATGAAAAAAAGACATTTACTTTAAAAATGTAATCATGCAAATATGAGTAAATAAAAATATTGTAGCGAAGATATACTATAGAAAGTACATGTGCTGTGGAGTTGTGCAAGAAATATATAAAAAGGTGTGTGGAGAAGAAATGAAACAAAATCTGCTAAGAGAGGAATTGTTTATTTTAGTGCAGAAGTTTTACCTTCCTAAGGTTAAAAACTGAGTTTCAAGGACAGATGAACGCATTTGAACTGCCAGAACCATCCATCATTTAACATTTTAATCAATACTATGGAACACTTTAATCTATAAAAATGTAATTGGATATGATTACACTGTTTTCTTGTAATCTAAATAAAGTAAAGATTATGTCTACTTTGTAATTAAGTGGTTTCTTCTAACATTTTTTTTTTTGCCAAGGAAAGCCTTGATTTAGCTCTGTCTCATGCATCTGATATTTTTTGATCCTTGAAATTTCAGTTGAACTCTTTATTTACTCTCTATACTCTTTACAAAGGTTTTTGGATTTCCTCTGTTTTGCATTTCAATTTATGAGATAGACAATGTTGCCTGGTCAAAACTCATTATTCTAATCATCAGTGTGTGCCTTGGAGAAGAAAGATTGCTTCCTTTTGGTTTGAAGCCTTTTCCATCTTTAGATGGATTTGTCATGCAGGAGATAAGGTCTGTGGTATTGCAAAGCTCGGCATTAGCCATCCTCAGAAGCTATGGCACCTTCTGCAGTGAAAGCATTTGGTAATTTCCAGTCAATTAGTATTTCTCCATCAGCTTTTGACAGTCCTCTTCACAATTATGAAGAAGATGTGGACCTATGTTTAGTACTCATGACATCAGTATCTCCCCTGAGTAAAAACTTACAGGAACTCAGAATGTCTGAGTGGGAAAAACAATGCTACTTATAGTCATAGTGTTATAGATAGTATTTATACAGCTGATATATTAGTTTCCTAGAATCTTTTAAGAATTGTGTATGGATTTGAGTGGAAAGAATCAGAGTGTGCCTTTTCAACATAGCTCAGGGGAAGGGCTAATAAACAAGTGCACTTCCTCAAAGGAAGTAAAAATATTGTAATTTAGCCTATTCAAGGCTAACTTAGACCATTTAGCCTAGATAGTGCTTAACAGACCACTGTGGTTTAATAATTCAATGTTTAATGTGTCCCATAGTATTTTCCATACCATTTTATAGAAAATACCATCACTTAGGCCTACTGAATTAGGATCGTATTATGGATGTTAAGAATCTCTTTAGATAAGTGATCACATCCTTCAGAGCAGAATATCTGCTTCAGTCAAAGCTTGCCATAATGTCCTGCATGCACCTCCAGTGCACCTTGGTGTATGTAGGTGCTAATATAACCATAATATATGATTGGAATAGACCTCAAAGTCCCTCTTTCTGGCCCCACTATCTCCTCCTTTCTTTGCAAACACTTAAATCTGGTGAATATGTATAAGTACCTGAGGGGAAGATGTGGGAAGGATGAGGCCAAACTCTTCTCTGTGGTGGACAGTGACAGCACAAGGGGTAATAGGTACAAGCTGAGACACAGGAAGTTCCATCTCCATGTGAGGAAGAACTTCCTTCCCATGAGGGTGACAGAGCCCTAACAGGCTGCCCAGAGAGGCTGTGGAGTCTCCTTCTCTGGAGATCTTCCAGACCCACCCGGATGCCACCCTGTGCCCCATGCTCTGGGTGTCCCTGCTGGAGCAGGGGGTTGGACCAGATGATCTCTAGAGGTCCCTGCCAACCTCAACCATTCTGTGAGTCTGTGATTCTCAGGCCCCACTTCACCCTAAATTCTGTTTTCCTCTTATACTCTTGTTGTGGATCTTTTGCATTTTGATTCTGGTAAACTTAAAGTGATGCTAAATTACAGAGAAATGGAATAAGCTATGGAAGAGATTGACTTCCTTTACAAATGTGTGTCTCATCTGCTACCTAGAAGATTTCTTTGATCACGTGTATGTCTTTAATCCAAAACACCCCCTCTTCTTAGATACTTTTCTCCCATAACTTATTATTTGACAGATTCAAGCAGGTAGATGTGGTTACTGAGGACATTTTAAGATGATAATAATGAGGCTGAAACCAATACCTGTTCAGAAAGGATAGCTTTTGTGATAGAAGATTTGATGGTACAGATCCCTTGTTTTAAATCTGTAAATAGCAAGACTTCTTATATGACCCCCTGAAAGTCACTTAGATCATTTTTTATTTCTATCTTTTGCATTTTTTCAGTCTCATCTACTTTGGTGTATATGTTTAGGGGTAACGTTATCAAGGACTGTTCAGAAATGAATAAGATTGAAGGGAGAAATGAGAAATCATCACAACATTGCTGCTGAGATCAGTCCATATGATTAGGGACATCCACCACAAAATGCTAAAAGTCCACATAACACTCCCACCTCAGTAGATCTCCATCTGGTATGCGGAATATGTCTGCACTGCATCCACTGTAATGAGTCTACCAGCTTGACTACAGCCTGAGGAGTCTACCTTAATAATACTCACTCCAGAGCAATAACTATGACCTTCTGGGTTCATTCAGGGTAGTTCATTCACAAAACAATTTTCAAACGCTTCTTTCAATTGTTTTCAAAACCTTAAAGATTCTTGAGTATTAAATGTCCAAACTGTATCTTTTATTCCATTTTTTATTATTTTATATTTGGAAAAAAGAAAGCAAACTTTCCCTGGTAATTCTGGAAATTTAGTTTGTCAGCCATGGACAGGTGAAAATTGAGGCTATTTGTTCACTAAATGACTGTTTATGTAACAAAATATTTTTTAGGCAAATACTCCCTAGTGAGTACTAAACCTTATTTTATTTTATTTTATTTTATTATTATTATTTGCTCTGATGGTTCAGGCCTGTGGGATTCTTTCTTACCTGATATGGACCTTAAACAACATTTATCCATTATGACAGTTCACTGGGCTGGAACAAAGAACAGGTTAAAGTATCCTTTATGAAACAGCATATCAGTACAAGAGTACATTTTGGTACCAATCTACTCTTATGCTTTTCTTAAATCCATAGTTTGGGAAGCTGGAGGGTGAAGGAAAAGTTTTTTGTGGATTTTGAATCTTTTTTGCTTTTCTGGGCAGGACTTATTTCACCTGAGTTTAATTATGTGTCCAAGCTCCCTCTAGAATCTGAGGAGAAAGAGAAACTTTAGAGAAAGATTCACCTCATCTCTCAAAAAAAAACTATTATAGAATGGGATTAGTCATTTGGGGGAAATGTCTGTCTATACACTAATAATAGAAAAAGGAAAAATAACTAGCTTGGACTAGATGCTTACTTTTTAGGTTAGACATACCCAGACTATGCTATATTTTTCACATACTCTTTGGACATCTCTATATTTTTGCACTTCCTTTATTAGAGAAGTAGCCTGATGTAAGAATTCCTTCTTAGGAATTGGTCATCGTGGAGGGAAGCTTTATTATAATACATAAAAAGAAATACATACAATAAATATGCTAGGAGTGCTAAATCTGGTAGCCTTGCAGAGGTATGTGTAGATCCGTCTTGTAACTGACATTAGTCACTCAGTCTGTCCTATGGCTGTCCCTTCCATCCTCTGGTCTCCAGTTTCCTCATGCACAGACACATACATGTGCAAACTAAACTCTCAGTCCCTCCCCAGACTTCATGGGGTTTCCAGTACTCAGTTTGGATCTCCAGGCACCTACAGTAGCCAACTCATGAACCCTCTTGTCTCTCAGTCTCTCCCAGACTCGTCCCTACTTTGGTAATTGATACTGAACCACTTCTCCAATTTGTCAGCTTAATACTCAGTAAATCTCATGCAGAGACATAGGTGCCACACTGTACACTGCGTAGATGCTGGTACCCAGACACATGGTCCTCTGACCCAGAGTCACGCTGTGATTGCTGGCACTCATAGTTCTGTGCACAAACACACACACCTCACCTAGAAAAGTAGGTAGAAATTGTGTTTAATGAGAAGAGAGAATGGACAAGCATGCTGATCATCAGCCTGGTTACATGTGACCAGTTCTATCCCCCTGTCCCTTTATTCTGGTTCTATCCTCTTATCCTTTTATTTTTCTACCCTTGGTCCTTCTCAATCCACCTTGATCCTTTCCCAACTTTTGGTCCTTCCCTTGAATATCCTTTAAGTTCTGGGCAATCCCCAAATTTTACAATTCTCCCTAAAAAAGTAGCCTCTTTAGCAAACATTGTCACAGACAGAAGCTAGATTTCTAAGATCATATTGTGTGTTTGAAGGAACAATTTTCTCAAATTTCCACAGTGATCCAGCATCATGCTATTGGTATTAACTCCATATTTGTAAAAGTGCCTTATTGAAGTAAGAATAAATATCAGATCATTAGTGATAAAACAGTTGTGTTGTTGAGAAAAGTCTGTTTTTCAAAAGTATAACACACTCCAGCTGTGAAAGAAGAATAAGTTGTTTATCCAATTTTTTTTAATGCTATTGTTTTCGTATTTTTCTTGCTGTTTCCTAAATGCAAGTACAGTGCTACCTGTACTACCTGGCATACAATTTTCTCTCTGCTTAAGAAGAAATGTTAACCAGTGAGCAATGCATTTCTGTGATGGCAAGAAATCTTCCAAAGGAGATTCCAGGAGCTGCAGAGATATAGTCTGATGTCTACATGATAATTAGCAGAACCTGTATTAAGGAACAGAAATAATGGACACATGGATAAAATAGTGAAGGTCTGCCAACGTAGCCTTTGGATAATAATTGATATCTTATATATCCACTCAGTACATGCTCGATTATTGTGCTTCTTTGTATTTCCAAATGATATTCAAGGGGAAAAAATAGAAGAATAGCAGTTAAGAAACTTGCTAAACATTATTGACGGATTTAAGCTGGTGGGACGAGATGGGAGTTTCTCTATGGTGTAATAATTTTCTAAAAAACAAAAAAAAAGAGGGATAACTGTAAATATTCAGTCTCATAGCATAATAAAGTTAGTAGTGCAGACCTCTGTTGTCTTCTGTTGGACCTGTGCTGTTCTACATATTCCTTTATTATCTGGAAAAGGGTATGAAAAATAAGTCAGCAAAGTTTGCTAATGATACTAAGTTATTTATGGTAGGAAAAACATGGGGCAACTGAGGACTTCGAAAAGATATTACTAAACTGAGCACCTAGGCAATAAAATGACAGATGACATTCAATGTGGATTAAATTTAAAGTGATGCTCAAGCAGTAATAGTGCCCTAACGTTACACATAAAATGATTGGTTCTGAGTGGACTGTTCTTAGCCGGAAACAAAGCCTGGGGTAACACTATATAATTCTGTGAAAATATTAGTTTAATGATGAGTAGTATCATAAAAAGTTTGAACATTCAGAATTACAAAAAAAAAAGAAAAAGAAAACAAAACAGAACAATATGTCACTGTACAAGTCGACAGTCTGCCTACATTTTCAGTAAGGCATGATGTTCTGGTCTCCATATCTCAAATATATATGCACATATGTACATATATATACTAGAAAAAAAAGGCTCAAAGAAGAGGGGAAAAGGATGATCAAGGTCTGGAAAAGGTTCTGCGTTTTATATATGACAAACTTTTTCATCTTGCAAGCAGACAGTCTAAGAGGGTATGACAGGGTCCTGTAAACCTTAGATGGTCTAAAGAAGATGGGTGGAGATCAGCTCTTTACTGTCTTTTCCACTTTGAAAGCCAACTGCCATTAAAGGAAACTAGGAAGTGATAAGTTGAAAAGGAATCGAAGAAAACAGTTATTCATACAGAATCTGCCCAGACTACTACCTACAGGGACAGCACATCTGTTTCTGGAAGTCACTGAGTCATAAATTGCTGGAGGTCAGGAGAGCATTTTGGGGAAGTCTTAGTATTTCCTTGCCTGGTATTACCTCTTTCCCAGATATCCATTGATGGTCACTATTGGGAACAGAATAGTGGGATAACTGTACTTCAGATCTGACACAATATATCTATTTTTTATGTGATAGAGCTTAGCTTTATTAGATACAACTTCTTGTATGCTGTGGTTAAATGTAGACTACAGAAAGGTCATTTTTATTTGGAGATGATGCATTAGGGTGATTTAAAAATAGATGAGGTATCCAAGGAGCTTACTTAAAAAGACTTCAGAATATGCTGAGAAACTTCAGAAATTATGAGTAACTATGGACAGTTTGTGTGTGATAATGCTTTAAGTTTTGTTTGCAATACTTTCTTTCTATTCTGAAAAGAGACCTGCTACTTGATAAAACAGAAATACTGAAAATAATGAAAGATACCCATCTGAATGAAACAGCTTTCTGTAACACTCTGCGAGAGGAATAATGCTTAATTTGTTAAGTTACCACATGCCAGTTGTGCTTCTGCACATGTTGGTAAGGACTCAGTTCATTAACCATAAGCACTTAGTGTCATTTGAAATACCACTGCTATTTGAAATACCATAATCTGCAGTATCACCAAGAGTCTTGCAGATCTCACACAAGACTAATGTATCGGCAGCTGGAAGTCAGACCAAGACGTTAGCACCTACAACGTAAGTACCATCTTACTCTATCTATTGTATGAATTAAAATGGATATAACCATTTGTCATGCAATGGGACTGTAATTTGGTATCGGTTCTTTATTGAAGCATATAGACACGAATGTTAATTTTTTATTTGCTAGTGGAGATACATCTCAGTAGAATATCAGCTCAAAAGAATCAAGCAACAATGAGAATTTGGCTTTAGTAAAGCATTTCACAAAACAGAAGAGCAGGAAAAGGAATCGTAGGGGAGCCAGCATTAAATTTAATGAGACTGACGATGTGAGCTCTACCCCACACAGGCAGCAAGATACAAATCTATGTTACTGCCAGTGGTGAAGGTGTAAAAATAGCCTGATTCTTCTAGAAAAAAATATATATATAGCCTAAATTCTTCTGAAGTGAATCGGGCTCCTTTTCTTTTTGCACTGCCTCCATCAATAAATTGTCAGAGTATCTGCTAAAGGGTTATCAACACACATTTATTGCAAAACCATTCATGGAGATCATCATTTCCCATTTCTTTCTATGCAAGGATGAAATTTCTGGAAAAAAAAAGGCATTGTTAGAGGGTAAATCTTGAGAGGAATCTGTTGCAGCGGAGTCCACCCTTTCTGTCTCCTATCTAACACCTGCTTTACGTGTTCTGGAGGATATATGCATGGAAATTTGTCACCACCACATTGCCACTTTGGGGGAACTTGGCTCCCTTGTCTCCAAACATTGTGACTGGCCACTGAATGCAGCTGCAGTCCCTTCCAGAAGAGACACCTTTTGTGCTGTCAGCACAGCACTGCAGGTGCAGAGCATCAGCACCTTCCCAAGGAGAAATAATGTGGAAACTGGAACTGGTGCTTACACTGATGTCTGCAGCCACAGCGACATTCCACTAACCTCTTACTCATACGACATCCAGTCAAGATGACTCACCTTGGGACTGACGAGAGAGAAGGGAGAAGGTAAGAGAGAAGGGAGAAGGTAAGAATGGGAAAAATCCTTCTTGGTCCCTCTGTGCTAGTTCACTTATCTCTATGAAAGGTGGATCACAAACATCATCACCCATTTCCCATCGCTGTCAAGGACTGTGCAAGGACAAAATAATGGGATACCCTGTGTGACAACTAAATCTGACGGAGTTTGAGGTTAGACAAAGTACAATATTATCCTTCAATAACTTTCAAATGCATTGGAGTACAGTGATAGCAATGTATTCATTCACTGTCCTATTTTCTTAATCCTCTTGCTTGTGAAGCTGTGGCGTGGGTGGATATCAAGATTAAAAGATAGGAGTCTAGATAACTGTGTGTAGCTAAGCCCTGAAAATATTAATTTTTGTCTTTGAAATTCTCTAGTCATGGTGGGGAGTAAATTAATGCAGGATTAGAAACATTATTTTACACAAGATAGGATACAGGGCTAAATATGAGAGAACTATTCCTTGTTAATTAAACCACACAGTTCATATTGTTCAGAAATACTGATTTAAGGAGTTGAACTGCAAATTAGAAAATATTTTGGTCTGCTTATGTTTAATTTTAATGAACTGGAGACACACTAATGTGACAAGTGTTTTACAACACAGAAGCCGTAAAGGGAAAGTTGAAGGTTGTGTTTCATCTGGAAACTATATTTTAAATACAACTGAACTAAAAAGAAATCGTAAGTGCATCCTCCAGGCTTACAACATAGATATTTAAGACACTTTAATGTAGGCACTCTTTAACATTTTTTTTTCTTGGCATAAAATTATTGGTTAAACATGTCTGAACTTCACCACGATGTATTTCAACAAACAAAATTGATCATTTTATTCTGATTCTCTCTGAGTTCTAAGCACAACACTCATGTAGTGGAAAGCAGTCCAATATTACACTTGTAGATGGATTCATCCCATTCTGAGCTAACAGGAGATATAACTTAGGCATTGGATGTGTTTATCCCATACTGTTGATCAGAGAGGCAATAAAATGTAGCAAGGTGAATCCCACTTCTTAACATTAGGATGAAAATCTGATTTGATTTGGGCAAATAATTTAACATTTTATATTCTATTTTCGTGATGAAGAACCACACATGAGTTTGATTTCATGATGGATTTCTTCAAAATTCAATGTTTTCAAATCACCTTAGAACTGAAGGATGTAAAAGATATTTCTGTTCTGGAAATCAAAGCTCCTGTATTGATCCCAATATTGAATTGGGATGTCATTATATATAATAATAATAGAGAACATAAAATTGGAAGTAAAGCATGGAACTCTCAGAATAGTTTAGGACAGTCCCTTGATATCTTTAATAAATTGGTAATAGTTACAAAGATATAAACTTTATTCAAATGCCTAGTTTAAACTTATGCGGGACCAAATTTTATTCTATTATTTGATTTCTTTCCTCTGTAACTGTTGCTTTTGTTAGTTAAAAAATAAAAAGTTATTTTTGTTACTTAAAAACATGAATTATTCTACTTCTCATGTGATTGCTCCCTCTCTGAAGCAAGAGAACTTTCCAATATTGACATTTTGCTTCCCTTAAATAAATAAATAAATAAATAAATGCAAATAAATAAATAAATGCTTAAAAAAAAAGGTTGGTCCATTTGGCTCTGGGAATTCTATATCTCCTTTTCTGTAGGTTACAGCCCTACAAAAGAGTCTGAAGAAAATAATCCTCAGCAGAGGTCTTATAGAGTGACAGAAGAAATATAGTTTGTCAGATAGATAGACTGATCAGTCTCATATAGATCTGTGGAAAAGGAAGGTCCTGGGATTGCAGAAATATCCAACTGGTAGCTGAGTCTGGTGACAAGAGGACCTGGAATATGAAGCTGACACATTATTTGAGGATACTGCTGCTAGAAGAGGACTGGTGTGTGAATTTAAAAAGCTTCCCAGGTCATCATTTGTATTTTTCATTGTACAGTCATAACAAGTGAACAGCTTGATGTTTTAAATATGGGGAAATAGTCACATTTTTGCCCTCCAAGTCACCACATTTTGATTTCTTCCAGGTGAATTGCTTGTTCTTGTAAATGTCACAAATTCAGCTTAATAACACACTGTTCAGATACTGACAGTTGCTCCCTGGGTAGGGATTTTCCTGAACTTTTCTATAGAAGATTTATTTCTTTAAAAATTACTCCCAAGTATCTATGTGGTTAAGCTTAGGAAATAGACCTTAAAGGATATAAAATAGCAGAGTTCCCATCTGACTTCTTACAGTACATGTGAATTTTACTTCTCACAAATTTTTCAGATCTCCTCTCTAGGGAATTACTTTTAGTTAAACACAATAGGATAAAAATATTTTTTCCACAAAGAGCACCTTTTTTTTCTTTTTTTTTTCTTTTTTTTTTTAATATATGGGGCCAGTGGCTTGGTCAACAACAAGGTATTCAAAAAGGATTAGCTTCACAAAGTGACAAAGTGATGTCAAACTTTCTTGGCGATTTCTATGAATTGCCCATATTTCTACTTCTTCCTATTCTCAGTATTCCTGTTCAAAAGGGGAAGCATGGCATTTACAGCTCTGGTTTAGCATTGCTTCTTTTAGACAGTGATTATTTAGTGAAGGATGCATCTAGTCTAGGAAAAGTCACATTCTTTATTGGAGTTGTGGAATATCTAAAGAGAAGAATAAAGGAAAGTGATGGCATAGGTAAATATGATATGTCTTCATATATGACTATCAATTACTTGGTGAAACTTGCTCTTAACTGCTGTAGAGGTATATTGCTTTGTAGGAAGTGGAAGGCCACATATGGGATTTGAAGTGCCAAGTCAAACTTCAGCAGCTAATGTGAGTGTCCACGTAGGAGAGTTTGGGTGAATGAGAGATTTGACACAGGCTGTAGGTGAACTTATGGATAAGTTAATTGCGAAGAATTACAGCTAAAGAGTGATGCCATAGATAAATCTGGAGGTCTATATCCATGGTTATACAGTGCACATTGGTAAGATAATTGAACTCTGTCAGCAGCTCCTCAAAGTTTGAAGTTTTTCTGCAATTTCTGACTACTCAAAGAGACGATGAATTACATTACCACCTTCCTCCGGGGCTAGCCTCTTTCTCCTGATTGACAAACACTCATAAGACATTTATTCTTACCCACATGCCTTTAGAAAAAGCTGGATGATGAAGGGGCCTTGCCTTCTTCCTTGCCTCCCAAACTAGACAATATAGGTAGCAACCATACTGGGAGGTCCAGCCTTTGGAAAACCACTGGAAAGCATAAGCTCCAAAATACTCAGTACCTTCACTTTCTCTTGGGCACAGGGGACCGTCACAGATACGTGATACATAGTAACTGGAGGTAAAGTACTTGAAACGCATGTAGAACTACTGCGGGACACAGGGGACAGATGCAGAAGGACCTTTGTGAGACCAGGGGAAGCTGATCAACCATCACCTGGTGTCAGCTGATCACCAGTTCATACCAGTGCTCCTGCAGCAGAAGTAAGGGCACAAAGCCAGAAGCGGTGAAAAAGAAGACGAAAGAGAGGTGAGAAGAAGGAGCTTGAGGAGGGAGACTACGTTGTGAAACTCTTACATCAGAATTAACAAGCAAGCAGATGACGATCTTATATGTTAATAACTACATCAGAATTATACCAAGGACAATAACCAAGCTCTATATTCAACCTAACCACTTGAGATGACATTAACCAGTGTACCACATATGACTGTCAACCGTGAAATGATTTTGGACTAATAAAGCAAATATATCAGTCCAAATGAGAGAAAGAAGAGAGAATCTACCAGTATAGAAAGTGCTAATCGTTGTTTATAATAATGATGGATGTAAAGACTAAAGGTGAACAAACAAAAGAGGCAAACCAAACTTAGGGTGAGGATCATTTTCTTGATCTGATATTAGTTTAATTGTGCACTGCTATTTTATGTGAAATCTCTGCTGAAAGCAATTTAATCTACAGAAAAAAAAATAAAAAAAAAGTCAGAGGCAGTAAGTTCCTATATTGTTCTAAGAACAAAACCAAGTGCAAAAAGAAGGCAGTAAGGTATCAAAAAGAGAGAAATACAAATAGTGCCATATAGAATGCAGGAGAATAAGAAGGAAAGAAAGTGTGATCTTTATGGCTATCAGATTCTTCCAGCTCCTAGGATATTTCTGAGGAAAAAATAGGAGGGTGTGTATAAAACATTTTAGTTTGAAAGGATATTTTCAATGTTAAACTTAAATCTCCTGGAAAATAAAGGAGAAGAAAAGGAGAAAGGCATTTTATTCACTATATTGTACAAAATTGTACACATAAACCTTTTCAAAGCCGTGTAAATATTTAAGCTGCTTCAGTGAGAAACTCTTACATAGCTATAGAATAAAAGCATATTTCTGCTGTCAGATACATTTTGATTCTCAGAACAGAGTAAACCTGGAGCTTTTCCCTTTTGACCCTCTGCACAACAGTTTTTCAAATGATCCTTCTCTGTTTTCTTTTTTCCTTTATCTACATCTCTGAGTATGAGATTTTTTGACTCAAACACTCAATTCCAATAGAATTAATGTTAGCTGGAACAGAGGCTTTAACAAACCAAATAACATTGCGAACACTGTTAAGACTACCTTTCTAAAGGGCTCTTAAAAACAAAACAAAAGAAATAAAAAAAAAAAAACTAACCTCTTAGTGTCATAAATTTGTCTTCAGGAGCCTCAACTGTGTTTTGTTATCAGCTTTCTGGCATTAAATTACTTCTTGCTTCTAGGCCTCAGTTTTCATTTTTAATGTTGTGACAACAATAACTCAATTCTTACATATTTTCCACATTTTATGACCATTTAAAGTCTTGGAGGCAGGGTGAAAAGGGGCACATTCCTCCTCCAAATCTTAGACATTAGAAATAAATATATGCAGCTAAGCTGGTCATTTGGAATCACTCCTATGGTAAGGAACATCTGTGTGTCCTTCAAGAAGCATAGGTAAAAACAGTTGAATGACAGCACAACTGTTTAGAAGTGAAAATAGTAGAGGGAAGATGTAGCAGATCAAATCTATCATTGTTCCTCTGCTGGGAAGAGTCAGGACATTGAAGCTAAAATTACAGCAGAAGGATATTTGTTAGTGTTTCTAGTGTGGTGCTCATGACCTTAAGAACTAAGTCTTGACCCTGGGCCAAGAAGATGCAGTGAAGTTGTATCTAAATATAGCAAATGCAACAGCATCTATTTTTGAGCTGTCGGTTCTGCCTGAATTTGTTAGGTGGTGCCAGAACAAGGGGAAAATATAGGTGTTGGAACCCTGAGATGATTCCTCATGTAGCAGAGGTTTGGGAATCAGCATTGCCAACCTCAACGGCTTCTCTGCCATTCAGCAAGCGACACTGCATGGTGATGCCAAAGAGGCAAAGTCTGGCCCGTGACTTATGGTCTTCTTGTCAGGGCCACTTTCACTGACAGGAAAAAGACACCATCTACATGGAAAAGGATGTATAATATAAGGAAGAACTTCAAGTAGGCAAGTTGCAATCACTGTGAGATGTCTCACATGTAACTTGACCACAGTCATATCTTCTTGTCTACCAACCACTTTCTGAATGTTGCTAAAGTGCAAGAACTACTGACGGATAAGACAGGTCTGGAGATGGGCATAGGTTTTCTCCAAAGCAACGAGGACAGCACAGATAAATTTTACTACTGAGCAAACTCCATCTCTTCTGGTAGCTATCACGATTGTCTCCAGCTTTGATAAAAACTGCAGAAAGAAGATAAAGTGGAAGGAAGAGATACTATCCATGCACTGTACACCCAGAAGATAACAGGACAGAGCAGAGGAAAATATTTTGACTAATTCTTTCACTACTTCAGTTTTGCAAGCTGTTACTCAGGTTTTTGCACAGTAAGCATTTTGTCTGACAGTGTCAGAACAACCATCACAGACAAACTAGCGAGGATTTTCCACCAGGCCTGGTATCCCAGTCTGTTTTGTTTCAGACAGCAAACTGCAGCTTACTGGCAGGCAATTTATACAATTTACCCAGCAATGAGAATTTGCTCACAGCACATCATCACCATCCCACAGCCAGTCAAATGTCAACACTGAATTAGCAGTTGAAATGATTAAGGCTCTGTTAAAGAAAGCTGTAAGCATCAAAGAAAATCTATGGCAGGCTACCCCTGAATGCAGAAACACTGTCACAAAATGTATTCATTAGCAACAGCTTTGTACAATGTCTGGTGTCAAGATGCTGTTATATATTGGTGTCTGCAACTCCATCATTAAGAGAGAAATGGTAATGGAGAAAGAACAGGATAACGAAAAAAGATACATAGAGGCAAGTCAAGGACCTTCCAGATGTAAAGCTAGGAGGACCTCAAGCACAGACTATTATCTCAGAAGGAAACGTACATATGCAAGAGAATTATGTAACACGGTTGTGATTGAACACTTATTTTACCCACATTCCTCCCTTTTACAAATATTAAAGCTAGACAGATACCGAAAAGGTAAAATATGCTCTTTGCTTAAGTTGGAGGCCATGAGTGAACAGGGGTTGGTGATGGATACGAGAATGCACTGGAAACTTCTCATTTGCAGTAGGGCTAAGGTATGGGTGGCCTCAGAATGAGAAACATCAACATCAAACTGTCTCTGCATATAGAAAAGCTCTCGCATATTACTGGACAGCAAAAGACACCCTTTCCAGCAGCTGCCCTCGCTGCCAAGGCAGTTAAAAAATGGGTAATAAGAATAAAATTTGTTGTTAAATGTTGGTACCTTACACACGCTACAGACTTTTATGATATGAATTGCAGCATATGAGGATGAGTGTTTTTGGACACATTTTTTTTCAGTGCATTAGAGAATAACCTGCATTTTCAGAGAAGGACACAAAGAAGTATTCAGTGTATTAGAATGGTATTTCGAGTGAGAAGGTTGTATGTTGCACTCTCTTGGCACTCTTATGTTCCCTCCACCCCCTGACTTGAATATCAGATGGTTGCAATGCAAAATATCTCAATTAGTGGCAGCTAACATAAAAGTGACTAAACATTTTTGGGAACAAAGCAGTATTGCGATGACTCTGCTTTAAAAGCTAATCGCTTTTTTTTTAATTTTTCTTTCTTTGAAGTACCGTGGCTCATTTTAAATGTTTTTCTGTGTGTGTGTATGTGTGTTTTACTCTGAGGTTATAAAGAATATTCACCACATTGCAGCTGGCATGCCAGGTCCCTAGTGCAGCGACTGTTACGTTTGTCACCAGACTTCCCTGGCAAGAGCCGTGTCAAGCAACTCTAGGACTCATAGGGTGGCAATCAAAACTGACAGAGTAACTGACAGCTCTGACAGGTGACTGTAGAATACCCTGCTTTGCGCTTCGCACAAGCATGACTTTAACCTTACTCCTAATACTAAACACCTCTAAGCAACACACTCTCCTCACATAAGATTATATTGTTAAAAAGGTTACAGAAGGCTGAGCTTCTTCCAGTGCCTCACGGATGNTTACTCCTAGTACTAAATACCTCTAAGCAACACACTCTCACATAAGATTATATTGTTAAAAAGGTTACAGAAGGCTGAGCTTCTTCCAGTGCCTCACGGATGTACTGGAACGGAGTAATAACTCAAAGGAGCAGAGTTCATCTGCGGTGGTCACTGCGCAGAGCATAAACGGCAGCCAGCTCTCTGCCTGCTGCTCGTGTGATCTTTAGCTCCCTTCCTCCATACACTGCTGACTTCGCCTCTGAAGTCAGGATCAAAAAAGAAAATTCTCCTTTTGTGTTCTCTGGGTGGATAATCTCAGACACGAAAAATGCACATGGATAAGCAAGGGAAAGAAAAACCTCACATCTGATTAAGGAGAACAGATGCAGTGAGAGATAAATAAAAATTCCAACAAAAGCTAAAAGGGCCATTTTAAGATGCTCCTCTTTATCTCTGTTTTTGGATCTAAAACAAGCTTACATAAGACTGCAGGGGTGTGTGTTTATGTGTGGAGGTGTATTTAACTTCTTGCTAAGCTCTTTCCAAAGCAATTACTTAAATTTGATATCTAGACCTTTAAATCCATAGTCTCCTTGTCTACTTACTTTCTCTCTTTCCACCAAGATGTTTTCACTGGTACTACTAAACTCTGGCTTAAGCTATTTAATCATATTTTGCTCTCAGCTCTCTCCATTGGCATTTTATTCTTTCTGTGGAGATAAAATCTCTATTACTGTCAAGTGCATTGAAAGCCTTTTCTTCCTTAAGGTGTTTGTGTGTCACACAAAGGAAGGGGTGGGAAGAAATGAAGATGTTCTTATGGATAAAGGCATTCAGACTGCCAAAAATGTAATTAGATGCAAGTGTTAACCACTTGCTTTACAGCATTACCTCGCAGTAGTTAAACATCTAGCCAATGCAGCACTCCACTGTTTTATATATAAGGGGAAAGAGGCCTGACTTGAAAATTGCACTCAGAATGAGGTTGAAAAGATCAGCTGATGTTGCAGACGGTCCAAACTTCCAGGAACTACCTGGAAAGAGAAGGAGAGGCAGCAAGGCAGCAAGGAGTTGGGGCAATGTAAATGGGCAGGAACCAACCTGAAAATGGCAGAAATCTGTTTCACCGCTATCAATAGTTTTATATTAGTGTGCGTTGTTTGAGAAGCTATAATAAACAAATAGATTTTATGTAACTACAACAAGAAATGATAATATAAGGCATTTTTACAGAGGGTCTCTGCTAGGGCTTTTACTGACATAATGGTGTTGGCAAAAAATTCTCATCTCTAAATGACATAACAAGGTATCATTTGTGAAGTGAAAACTGACCTTGACTCTCCTGGTACTTCAAGATTAAAACAAGCTAATAGCACTGCAATGATTAGAGAGCAGAAAGGCTGTTTTCAAAAGCTCAGTATCTACGAAGATATATATTTAAAAAACAGATTGGAAAATTCTGATGATGAAATTTCATACTGAAATCCTTACAGAAAACTCTCTGAACTGTCTAAAATGTATTTCTTTATTTTATTTTATTTTATTTATTTTATTATTTCATTTTATTTATTTATTTTATTATTTTATTTTATAAAAAAGGAACATTTTTACCTACATAGGATTTTATGGTCTCTTTTTACTGCAGAAAACTAAAACTATAAATTAAGCGGCATCACCGTCTCCTTAGAGACCTCCGGCTCAGACCTACTTCCCCCTGCCTGAAGCTGAGTGTCAGAACATTCTTCTGGTTATCAGCATTCTGGAAGAAACACTGGAAGAAACTTCTTCCCTCTGGCCACTGCATTTCCATTTCCCAAAATAGCCTGTGAAGTTTAAATGAACACCCTCTGGATACCCAGCAGTAACAGGTAGGCAAGCCGATAGTCCCTAGGCACCACACCTGGAGATATGAAGTGTCCTGATTGTAGCCAAACGCCACTCCCAAATCACCCTTCGTTTGAGCAAGGGGAAGGAGAAACAGGGATACAGTGTCTAAATCTAAAATAGACACATCCACAAAGCTTTACAGAAGTGAAATGAAGGAAAGGTGCATCCGTCTGCTTAAAAATAATCTCTGACAATTTCTTGCACCCTGTGTGACTTGACTGAAATATTGACAGGCTCTCTCCTTCTGCCAGATGATTTCAGTTTTCACTAACACTTGAAATCTATTTCCTCAACAACACAATTCCAAATATTT
Organism: Crypturellus undulatus; assembly: GCA_013389825.1. Classification (NCBI taxonomy): domain Eukaryota; kingdom Metazoa; phylum Chordata; class Aves; order Tinamiformes; family Tinamidae; genus Crypturellus; species Crypturellus undulatus. The sequence goes on from VWPW01031322.1 coordinate 193,260, forward strand.
AGGATATACCTTTCTTTAAAGTCTAGATCCATCCTCTGGAACCATTTAGTTTCACATTTCTGGCATCCTTCTGTACATTTCATTGACTCAAGCAGAGAGGGGGCTGGCCCTTCTTCTCACCACATTTGCTTGAAGATGCTAAAATCCATGGGTCTGGCATACATAGTCTTACCTGAATTCCCAGAGGATTAATAACTCTCTCAACTTGGTATGGCTAGTGCTTGTCTAGCCCTCTAACAAGACTTTAAAGTGTGGGGAGACATGGTGGTTTTTCCTATGGGTGGGAAAGTTCAGCCCCAAACTGTTGCCCTGTTGCCTTTTATTTATTTTTTATTTTTTTTTGCGTTTAATACAAACCAACAGGTTTTGTGGCAAAACATAAGCTAAATGCATGCAGATCACTGCTGGCATTTGCCCAAGGTTAGATATTAAAGTCATCAAGGACTTTATGGGTTTAAGGCGATGGCCATTTCACAGGTGCAGGTCTATGCAGAGAGAAGGCAGAGGGAAGGTGACAAGTCAGTGCTCTGAGAAGTGTTGTGTGTAACAACAGCAGCCCCTCGTGAACTTGTGCTCAAAGCTGCGCTTGGAACCATAGGGACACCAGGGCTGCAGATGGCAAGTGGCACTGAACTATTTCTAAGTGTAATGGGGAGTGAGCAGGTTTTGCTGCCAGGCCGGTGGTTGGAGCCCAGCCTGTTGCGTTACCACAGCGATCACAACATTTGCCTTATCTGCAGCATCTGTTCAGGATGACGTTTTCTCAGGCTGGATGTACTATTAATATGTTATTTAACAAACACTTGAAGGGGTGTGATGGTGTCAGGAACATTTTGGATAACAACTTTCATTCCTCCCACTCTCCCATCACTTTACTTGTTTCCCACAAGGGAACTTATCAACTCTGAATTTGATCCCTGATATCTATGAAATGAAGGGAAAAAAAACATGGGAAAAATATATATATACTTCTTTTTTTTCTTTTCCTTTTTTTTTTTTTGTTTTAAATTAGGGATAAACAAATGGTTCAAGCTCAGAAAATAAATGTTCCCCAAACCCACACAGCTTTGCCTTCCCTTGCGATTCATTCTAATTTTAGTGAAAGCTCAAAACAATTAGGTTAATATTTTTAATGGCTTCATTAAAAATGAATATAAAGAATGACTTACTGACTTTACACTTCATTCTCATGAGCCTCTGCACTATACATTGTCACCACAGTGCAAGTTAAATGAACTTTGCTCAATGAAATTGTGAGGAAACGTTTGTGCTCGAAGCTTTCTGTCTAAGTTTCTTTGACCATCAGCAGAAATGGACCCTTCCAGAGAACTATTTAGCCCTTCCCACCTTATTAACACTCTCCTTTAGGGTGGAGTCAACTGTCTTCAGAATTACATGACTCTCTCCACTGAGTAAAGAAGAAGTTAGATTCTCACTTTCTGGATGGCTAAAGCTGGAAAGATGACTCTCACCTAGCTAAAATGTGAGGATTTCTGTGAAAGCACCAGCATTCTCAGCACCAGTAAACTTATTTGACATTCATGATGCTTCACCATCATTGGACCCCTTTCCTCACTTCCATCCCTCCTTTACCAGGCCGTGTTTATAGGGACAATGATGGTTTCCATACAGAGTTCACACATCTAAACAGCCAATATAGACTTTTAGTTAAAGAATGGGATGGAAGATACTAGATTTTATCTCTAGTGAAGTAACATATGAAGAATTTTGAATAAGAGGTCTTGAAGCCTGAGGAAAACACAGTGAAAAATGGATATAGGAACTGGGAAAAGTAGATTATAAGGAATTTTGTACACCTTATGAGTTTATAGGGCGGTAGGGGAATTGTAGAGCTCCAGAAAAATGCAATTAAAAGCAGAGAAGATAAGAAAGTAGTGAATTTAAAGGAGAAGGTCTAGGAAGAGATGGGTATCCAGGGACATAAGCCCTATTGCTTCTGCATTAGAGAAGAGGGTTCTTTTTTTGCTTCTTTGTTTTGTTTTGGTTTGGTTTGGTTTTTGTAAGAGAAGAGTAGCAGGTCCATAGCTGGTATAGCACCGTTTTCACACTTCATTTCCTTCTAATCCCGTGGGTGAAATGCAGCTGTGGCAGGTGAATTACTGCACTTGAGACCTTTAAGTTCCTAAAGTTCTTTTAAACAATCCCTTTGGAGACCTTAGTTTAAAGTCATATAAGAGAGATACAAAAATGCTTTTCATAGAAAAATTTCCTCATCTTTCATCTGCTGTAAATATTAGTTCAAAAGAGCATTAAACTCCTCTTCTTTTTCTTAAGGTTCGCTTGTCACTTTTCCCCCTTCTCAGAGTGAGTCCTATATTCCCTTATGTGCTTTTGCTTTTCTTGTGTTGGGGATAACATAACATGTGTTATTATTTTCATTTACTTTGACACTTTTCAGAGCATCTCTTGGCTTTCCTTATTTCTCATTTACGCCAGACCTGGCATCAGTTTTATTTGGACAAGATCTGTCTTGTGTTATTTACACCAGATTCCCCTATGTTTTTTAAGAGGGCTTTTTTATTCTCAATAAATGTGCTCATTTTTCTACTTCATGATGTGGACTTCTCTTTTCCTCTTGGCATGAATTGTCTCTGGAATTGCTCCTCACACACTTTTGATGTCAGATTTGTGGAGTGGAGGGTGTACCTTTCATATTACATTCTTTGGCATGCTGTTAACCTTTTCTATCAGCATTTAGACTTTGCCCTTTCACAGTTCGTTGTCACAACATTTGCCTTCTGGGAGACCCTTAGCCATAATATCAAATCTAATTTTGTCCTGATGCCCAGTGGAACCCAAGTAACCTTTGTAGATCGGTATAATAAACACAGTTTTACCATACTCAAGAGCAGGGGACTTTTCACAGTCATTGCCACTACTGACAAGTCCTCCTCCAGGTCTGACTCCTTCTTCCTTGGTTTTACAGAGCTTTGGTGCTTTCTAGGAGGTGAGTTCTAAATTCATGCACCATTTTGATTGCTGAATTGATGTTAATGCTGATATTGCTCAGTTTTGTTTTATTTAGAACAAATCATTGAGCAATGCAGCTTAACTCAAATAGATACAAAAATGTTATTGAATGCATGCCCTGTATGGAAAGAAATGCAGATAGAAGGAGGAGAAGCTAATAATATACATTTATTCTAGTAAAGATAAATATTGGTAAAGGGATATAGCCATCAAGTAAATCAGGTAAGAGAAGGAAATACATACCACTTTTTACAAATATATTTATATCTTGCAATGGGTAGGAGGCCAAGAGGTACTGCTGTACAGGGACAGGCATATATATGAACTTGCTAAATACATTTCAGCCTGATATATAAGGAATAAAAGGTCTTTCTGGGTACAGTCTTACATCTCCTGACTCCTAGGCACACTCCAAAGTGAAACAACCCTTTTCTCGTTTTGTACATTTTTTTAATTGTTTTATTTTTGTGATTAAAAATCTTGATATGGAAAATGTTGGATTTTGCCGTCATTAAGTCCATCTTAGCCTCCAGCGGGAGTGCTGACAGGAAAATATGATCACTGGGCTATTTGCGGGAATTGAAATTTGAAGCTTATGTGAGAAATCTGTAGAGAAGTAGGAAAGAGGAGAGGTCTTTTCTCATTTGAGAACCCTTTCATTTCCAGTGAATGATGCTCCCTGACTACTATTTTTTAAGCTTCCTAAGAATGGTGAAAGTTTTTAGAAAGTTCCTGAATGGTAAAAGATTTTTGGAGAAGAAAATTCCAAGTATTAATTGGGGGGGAAAGGGAGTGTCAAAGAGAGAGAGTTTTTTTTTTTTTTTTAAAGTAGCTTAATCTTCATATAAAATGAGAGAAGACAGGTAGATATAACAAGCTGGTGGAAAGTTGAGAACTATAAATAAGTGAGCCTATTAGGGATGCTGTGCTAAGAACCGGCCTCTAACCTAACATGTCCTCCCTCTTCACTTCTTAAAGCAAATATTCTATGAGCATTTTAGGACTCTATTTTTTTTTCCAGTTTATCATGGAATTTACCTTGAAACAGTAAACAATTGAGTTTCTAGTTGATATTAATTATGTCATAGCCCCATGAATTCCCTGTGGTTATTTGTGATAACACTCTCAGTTACCTTTTTGCTTAATTTGACCTGCTGGGATACTTCACTTTTTGTTTGTTTGTTTGTACTGCAGCTGTTGTGCTGTCTCATATTGATAGAAATGCTATGAGAATTCCTAATCCACTGCATGGTCCCTTTGAGCCTTTGGAAACTTGCAAAGAGTAGAGATACTGCCACCTTGGGATCAAATTCCACACGGTAATCGCTGCCAAAAACTCACAGCAAAGTCACCATGGACAAGAATTCACTCCAGATGTTAGATATCTAACTATTCCAGGGATCAAATGACACAGGTTTATGACTATGAATACTCCAAGAGCTCAGTTTTGTAAACATCTACTGGGTTGTGTCAAATATTATGTTAGACTATCAAAATAACATCTATTTTGAATAAATAATTATATCTTAAATATTAGGCCCCATAGCCCTACAAGTGATTACTTGTTAAAAGTCAGGCCAGTTGATTATAAGTCTTTAATTAAACATTTTGGTATCTCTCTTCCTACTTTATTAAATGAAGGAAAAATGGATATTCACATTATCAGAATCACCAATATCTATAAGGATCAGCCTGATCTCAAAAGCCTTTTGTCCCAGTGGACGTTTGTCTTACAGTGTGTCTTACAGACCAGACTTGCACTCTCCGAGGAGTGAATTTCTCTCAGAGAAATGCATTAGCCTCCGGCACAGTGAATTCCACTGGAAGTCTAGAAAAATAAGATATGTTTGGATTGTGTTACACTGACCAACTGAGCCCTGGATGTCTGCTGTAGTATCCAGACTGCTTGAAATGTCTGTATTGCAGGAGTCAGGGGAGACTCACTTTGCTGTATTCTGCATCCATTTACGAGCATTTTCCCTAACTGTAACAGTAAGACCAGGAAAGGTTATTAACAGTTGCCAGAAAATGTGAATTCAATTACGTTATGCTACAAAACCCAAAGATAAAAGGTAGATTTATAGGGTACAGATATATATTTATTCCGAGTAATAATGATGAATGTAATTGCCCTTTTACAATATGAATGACATAAGGAAGAAGGAAGTAAACTGTTTTTTGTGGCTTTAATTTTCAGAATCAGGAACTACTTAGCATAAGTGATAAACAGAACTCACTGAAGCTCATATGGAAGAAATTTTTAATGAGAAAATATACTTCAACTCCTACATATTCTTAGTAATTATTTGAATAGCATTAAAGAGATAATGAATAAAGGGGAATGCATTTGAAAAGCAAAATCAAAATATAATGTATTGTATTCAAAAATATATTACTTAAATAGTCTCTCTTCTTTCGTATTCTAAAAGTGACTATATTTTATGAATAATAGGAAAGAAATTGGCTCTTGTGTTCAAAATAAACAGTATTCTTCACGTACATACTTAAGCTGCAAGATGAGAATCTACTTTCTAATCTCCCTAAACTTTTCAAGAACATATATGTATTTTTTTACACTGTAAATCAGCCCAGGTCACGTGGGGCAATAAAGGCTGGAAAAACAACATGTGATCTACCTACATGATCCCTATAACTATGACAGCATCACTTAATATGATACGCCTGTTTCACAGGTAGAACTTCATAGCCCCAAAGTTGTCTTCCTTGCCTCTTGGGGACCATCTTCATGGCAATTTTCAAAGCATCACCATGCAGACTGCAAGCTCAAGAGTGTATCACTGTGTGCAGCAAGAGATCATGTTCTCAAACACTGCCTGCCTGAGTATGCTCCGGGTCCTCACAGACTATCTGGGGGATGGCTCACATGCAAATTATAGACAATATATAGATGATATATATATAGATAAGAATATATATATATATAAATAAAATATCTGAAGATCTACTGATTCTATCAAAATGAAGAACTTCTTACATATCCTAGTGGAACTTCAATTTATTCAACACTGATTGGTAAGCTGGTACATCAGCAACAGAACTGATCTGGGGGGTTCTGCTCTGGACCATCTCTTTGAGGACTATGCTAGTACAAAATTATTTCCAAAAGACTTTTTTCATATAAGATATGTATAAGAAAAGGCAAAACATCTTGCACACTAAAAGTGCATTTGTACCATGTGCTGTGCAAAAAGGTGAGCCCATATTGAATATAGACTTATCTATTGCATCGTGTGAGGATGTAAGTTTCTCCTCTCCCTTCCCAATACATTCTGTGTCTCTCCTTGTGGTACCCTTGTGTCTGTCACTGGAGAGAAAAATCCAATAGGGCCATTCCTTAAAGAGCAGGAAGAGTGAGAGCCTCACACAGAAGTGGTTTGCGCCACCAGCTGCCTGTCCATGGAGGGCTGATATCAAGCAGCAGGTGAGGTTCCAACAGAGCTAAGGATACTGACACTCGATAAGAAATAAGGATGTTGCCTCTCCCTGTGCACTGAAACAATATTCAGGCTTCTACTAAAGTGTCACAAGTCCCATTTACTTATGAGGAATCTTCATAATATTCATAGTATAGCCTTGGAATCCAGTAACTCCAGCAAAGATATTGCTAATAACAGAAAGAGCAGTCTTTGAATTAACTCTGCAAGGCTGCTGGACTGGGATTTGTCAGGCTTGATGTGTCTCAGCGTGTCTAAGCCTTGCCTCGAGGTTTGTTTTAGTTTACAGCAATTGCCTAGTGACCAGGTAACTATTATTGAATTTGCTCTGGTTTTGCTTTGCTAAGTGTGTGGTGCAGTGACTATTTCTAGGATAAATTGGATATTTTCTGAAAGCAACAGGAAGTGATAAAAATAGTTATGTTCTCTAGAATGAGCTATCTCTAAAATAATGATGTGGTACAGAAGAAGTGCGGCCCTACAGTTATAATCGATTCCACAATGTTCAGTTACTGATCCTTAAAGGAATGCAAATTTGGAGATAAGTAACAAAAAAGTTCGGAGTTTAACAAAGTTAAATGTCTTCTGGATAAGAGTTATAAGTCTCATAAAATTAGACCTCACCAATGAAAAGTCATTACTTGCTAAAATAAATGACTTTTACTTTCTTTTAATCCAATGGATAGAAGTGCTGGAGATGGGTGACTAGACATGAACATGGATAAAAAGATCCTTCAGGTGGTTCAAAAAGACAACTTTGGCCAGACAACACTTTCTCCTGACAATGCTCCCAGATTCAACAAGCATTTCAGAGAGGTATTTTGTACTGCGAGAGGGAGATGCTAGAAATCTATGAAATCCTTGAAATAAGTGCAGAGTTGATGATTATTAATCTGTGTATGAAGGCAGAGTGTGCAGGAAGTAATAGATAACGGTGATAGTAACAAAGGCTTCGACTATATCTTTGTTCCCTGGGTTTTGTTTTTGTTTGTCTTTTGTTTTCCTTTTTGGTATCATTATTGTTTCCACTATCAAATCGACTGTCAGCATTGAAAGTGAGCTAGAAATTTACCTCTGCAGACAACATCAGTCTTGTAACTAAATCAATGAAAGATATTCAATAAAGTACAGATGGTCTGGTAAATACTGCCAAACAAATACATCTTAATACTAATTAATCAAAAACAGAAGTTATGAAAATGAACTTAATCACCAATAATTTCATCTGCCTGGCAAATTAAGCCTTGAAAATTGTTAATATTTTTATGTCCTGGAGCTGTGCCATTACAACACAGGTGACTGCAGTCTATAAGACCCAGGAAATCAGCAAAACCTATATTTAGCAAACTGCTTGTAGCAGTCTGGTGTCCATCTTCTCTTCCTATCAGGAAGCCCGTGGACAACCTGAGCATGTTTCTTGGAGGTGTGTTAACCTGCCATGCGTCTATAGCAACATGTCTGTGGATGAGTCATAAACTTTGTGTGCAAGTTCTAGGGGTTGGTTATATAGGTCTGGTTTTGAAAAAAAGATAAAATAAGGGAGAGGTCTTAAACACAGCTATCAAATAATATTAGTAGCAGAGAAAAAGACACAAACCTAGTCCTCAGGAGAATATGGTAGCCTGCTGAAAAAAATATTTCTTTGGTGTATTCAAGTCAAAGTTAGAAAACTTTCCCCACAGGAAATGTTGAACAGATAAAGTGGTTTTATGAAAACATGAAAATCAACTCTTGTTATATCAGGTGATGGATGATTTGTGTACTTTGACAAGTGGGAAAGTGTAAGGAGCAGAAAAGTCTCTGCTTAGAGCTACTTCTGAAGTCTCTGCTAATCCACAAATCTCATAAACTGACCATGAACAAAACTGAATGCTAGCTCTATCAAAAGCTTGGATAAAAAAAGATAAAGGTTAGCTGCATTTCACTTGACCTCTTTTTTCCACTGAATACAAAAAGGATTTTGATAGGATGATAAATGATGAGATTCTGAGATTCAGAGATTTTTAGAAAATAAAATACTTGAGTGATCCTCAATATTAGAAGGAGAGATGAAGGAAGCATCATCTACGGCACTTTCCCTCTGATTACCTTGTGTCCAAAAGTTTATATCATGATTTTAGCATCTTCCTTCCCTTGCTACCTAGTCCAGCCATCAGTGGGCTGGAAGAAGTGCTGAACACTCCCTTTGCCAGCTTCTCTCAGGCAAAAAAGAAAGGGTAGAAGACTGGCTCCTATTGAATTTAGCCTAGCTCCTGGCAGATTAAGCTTCCCTTATTGGAATAGTAGGACTCAGGGGAGGGGAAACGGAGGTAATTAGAGCTGACAACTAGATGTGACTCTTGGTTTTCCTCTCCATTACAGGTTTCTCTCTTACGTATCAGTCTATAGTTTGTCTCGACACCACTGATAGATCGACATGAAAGATCTTATGTACAGCTTCTCTCTTCCTGTGTATCTCTGCAATGCTCACAAGCCGTTTGTCAGGGCTGTAGATGATATACTAGTTTTATGCCCCTGTAGGTCTTATGCCAAGGAAATGCTTGATATAGTACTTGTGACTAGTTTCTATGTATGTGAAGCTTCAGTGGAGTGAAATATTCCAATGAACATGCTCTATAGATCATGCTAAAGATAAAAATAGGTATATTTCCTCTGCATGTATTTCAGAAATATCTTCCCTCAAGAAGAATTCCTTCTGGACCACTCTGTCAGAGCATTCAAACTGCTCTTTCACCAGAAGACCACTGGATTATTCCTGAAAAGTAACACCCTTCCATGCATCAGAAATGATACAGGTCATTCAGTAGACTGATTCCAGATTGACATCGTTTTTTCTTCCTTTTTTTTTTCTTCCCTCAGTGAGAAAAGTAAACTATTAAGGTTTCTACTAACACCAAAAGAAAAAAAAAAGTAAAAAATGTGATTCAGCTCTGTCACAAGTTTATTTAAAAAATGTTTGTGGTGCCAGTTGAGCAGTTGGTTTCTGCAGAATGCCTACACACCTTACTCTGCAGTAGAAAACTCCAAGTTACTCCAAATTACTCTTGGTAACCAGGGAGGGAAAGGGGATGATTCAGTCAGTATCTTCAGTGAAAAGCTCAGATGCTGTAAGTTTTCGTTTACTATTTATACCTTCTATGCCATGAACTGAGTCACCTAGAGCCTGGTTTCTTTAGAGGTAATTTATACTTGTAAATGTAACCCTTTCTGTTAAAATTGTGCAATTCAAGGAACACAGCTTTTGCCAGGCCAAGCATTAAATATTTGAATGAGGCTTCCATAATCACCAGAATTTTCAAAACTACAAGAAATCGGCATCCTCTGCATTTGTTTTCAAGTTATTGAGTTTTGAGATATTTATTTGGATCATATTTTCGATCTTTTCTCATCATCAGGAAGGCTGGAATTTATTTTATTTTTAATGATAACTGACATTTTTATGAAATTACAAGGAAATCACCAAACGTTGCAAATGCAGCAATAAAATATCAAGAGCTGGCAAAAATCATTTTCTTTTCTCCTAATATATGTCAAATGAAGATATATAGTTTGGATCAAACCCTGTAGCCTTTCATCTTTTTTTTTGTTTCCAGTCAGATACTATTTTTTTTTCTCCCCCTGGAAAAGACATAAAACAGGACTCCGGGATTCAGATCTTTATTTCTACACACAAATACCAAAAACCCAATTTAGTCTATTTGGGAAAAGATCACACAAATCTTTCTGTTCATATCCTTTAACCAGAGCTTCCCAGTGTAATTGCAAAGCCGGGTTGTATTCTATAGTGCTTTTCACCAACCAGAGAGAGACCTGTAAGAAGAATCTATTAATGCATTTTGTCATGGACTAGCTGGCTGGAGTACAAACTGACCCTGTCAGCAGATAGACTCTCAGACACTTAATTGGCCATTCACATATTAGGGTCCTCTCTTCATTTCCTGGTTTTTGTACCATTTTATCCTGCAGAGACATATCCTGCTTTCATGTTTTACCTGTTAAATTCTACTCTAGCCAAAGTGATTGAAGAAACTTAAAGACCAAAGAGAACATTTTAATTGAAATAAACAGACTGCAAACCCTCTTAAAACCAGTGTTTTCAAAGAGTGGGTGCATTTAATTTTGGTCTTCTGTTCCCTTCTGTTTTAAATGAACAGATTTTTTATAAAGAACAAGTACTAACTATGATCACATTTCAAACTAGCACAAGCCTAAGAACATGTAAATCTCATGGTTTTGGATTGATCCACTCATATATGAATATAACAAGGACAGGTAGCATATACCGAGTAGGTTAATCATAAAGTCCTGAGCTGTGAGATGTTCAAAGTAAGGTGGCAAGAGATGATCCAAAACTGAAGCAGCTGAGTGCAATACAGTCATTTGCTTTTGAATATATGAAAATAAACTAGGACCCTAATAATGGATATTGATTATTGCAAGATTTCAGCAAATGATAAAAAGAAAGAAATCAATTAACAATTAAAACCAGGAACTGCTAAGGGTATGAAATGGGTTTCATGAACCTGGCATCATTTGAGTTGAAGTAGGGACAGTTGTTTGTCACTGAAGTGAAATATTTAACTTAGGAATTTGTGTTATTGAGATTATTTATACTGAATCTGAAATACAGCTGAGAAATATACCACAAGAAACTTGCAGTAGTGGTATGCGTATCCTAAAGAGAATAAGACTTGATGTACTTAGTGGAAACATCTTTCAAAAGGGCTAAAGGCCATGTCTCAGCTCTTCAAGAAATCCAAATGGAAATCATATTTCAAAGCAAGTCAGACAGAAATCTAAATTAACCAGCATTTGTTATAAGTAGCAGTATATGATTGTTTCTTACGATTTTAAAATTTCATCAGCATTGGTCAGTGTTGGGTCTTTGGGAAACAAACTGTCAGTATCCTTTATTTTGCAAGTGACACCTTCTTTTTCCACAAGTATTACATTTCTATGCCCTTTTGAGACTTGAATCATAGATAAAAAGTATTAAATAAAATTATATTTTGAGCTTGGATTTTTCTGGTTAAGAATCTTAAAGGCGGCTGCAAATGACTATTATATGGTCTTGAAAATAATTACAAGTGAAAAAATTAGTAGTCAACAATATCACATTCAACAGCATGTGTTAAATTACTTATAACAGCAAAGCTAAGTGATGTTATGAGACATGAAAATGATGTCTCCACTACTAAGTGACTGAGAAAATATGTCCTTAGAAAAACCATTGCAGCTTTCATTGCAGGTTCCAGAATGAGATGTCTTCCCATGAACAGAACAGTATTTGGAGGGATTTACTGAAATATTGTTTTGTTTATAACCTTAGTATGTCTGTTGTGGCAGAATATAGTATCTTTGACATATTGTGATTCATTGATATTGAATCAAAAGGCAGTGCTCATAGTCATAATACAATGTTAGATTCAGCTAGCCCAGTTTTGCTGCAGAAGAACTTGAGCAACTACAGAATGATTCAGAGTATCTACTTTGGGACAGAAAAGGCGGCAGGGGTAGCATTTAGGGAGCTAAATCCAAGAAAATGTTTAAGCTACCCTGAGAGATTAGCTAGGAGGAGCCAGAGAAGTCTGGGTCATTAGAATCTGAACTTTTTCTCAAGGTTGATTTTATTTATTTATTTTTTCATCCCAAGATAGTCAAATAAAAAAAGTGCATGAACAGTCTGGAATACATGAATCAAGAAAGCAGTAGTCTCTCCTGTCTTAAACCTGTGTCTTCCAACTAGAGTTGTTGTGTTTTAAGTGTTTTCTCATCCCACCATGGTTACTGCCTTCACTTCTGCACAGCGGCCCACTCCCATTAGGACCTCTATTCAGAACTTTCCAGACATTTCTCTGGTTTTGGCTCTCTCCTGCCTCGCAGGCTGAGATAAACACTGTCATTCCCAATGTGTCTGAGGCAGGTGAGAGAGGGTGGACCAATTTCAAGGGAAGCAGCAAAGAGGAGGAAAGGTGTTTGAACAGCCCCGTGAGGAAACAGCCCCACTACCCAAGGGACCACCTATGTCCCATTACTGATTAGCTAGTGAGCTGATCAGTTGCTCCCAATAAAGCTCAGGAGAAACACCTAGCTTGAATCTAAAGTTTTACTTCTTTGGGTAACAACTCATCTGGGAATCGGAAACAAGGGTTTGAGCTCCTGGGGTTGAGTTCATGAAACTAAGTGTGAATATCTATAGTATAGACCTTGACATCTAAGCAGGTCAACTTAAAAAAGCATTTTGAGGCAATAAATCAAGTGAGTTAGTGGAGTTTAGGGAAACTTTCATTTCAGTCCAAATTAGACTTCTACACTGGTCAGATGACTAATGCTCTAAGCATTATTATTATGAAATGTCAGTGACTGTGGTGTGAGTCCAGGTAACTGACTGAAATATGGCACCTACATAGCTGGGGATGATAAAAGTGTGTTGAAGGGCTAAAGCCACCATCTACTCCCCTTACTGGAACCCCCAGCTCTAAGTGAGAACTTAGTCAGATATCTCTGGATTTTCCAGATATACTTTAGGAAGGATGAATCATATTTATTTCTTTAAAAATCTGGGAGTAAGAACCTGTCTTTGGGGAAAGACTCAATGTTCAGGATCTTCACAGTGAAAATGTTTTCATGTGGCTCTGGTTAATAAAATAAGAGATTTTGGACATGCCCATTCAGATCTATTCTCATCAAGGTTAGGGTAATTCTCAACTTCTGGCAACTCCCCATTCTCCAAGTGTTTTTTGGTACCTTTTGGCAGCATCTGTTTTTCAACGGCAGTTGAAACAGTAAACCTGAATGATCAGTTTTGGCACTCCAAATCACTCTGCCAGAGACAGATGCCTCAATCTCTTGACATAGAAATAGTTTTCATTTTGATAATATAATCAAGGTGCTCCAAATGCAGGATTTTAGCTGCCTCAAGAATTGAACAGCCATGGGTAGCTTTGGATTAGCTTTGAAGAGCAGACGGATCAAGGAATGTGTCTGATGAAGCAGGATTGGTATTTGGCATTAGAGGCATTAGACAGTGGCATGTGTCTGATTAAGGTAGAGATGGCGTTATCAATAGTTTCCAAGGTGTGGAAGAATTGCTTGAAAAGGGGGAACTTTGAGAAAAACTAGGGCCTAACAGAAGTTTTAGCATTACAGAACTTGCTTGGGGTCATACACAGTTGCCACTTCCAGGATGGTTGGTATGCATGGACATGGACTCTGCTCCTCCACAGTTCCCTAGGCAGCACAATCTGCCCTCCTTGCAGCTGCAAAGGGGAGTAGTGGAAGGTGGAGCAGAGTGAGGACACTGTGGCCAGTATTCCTCGTACCGGGCTGCTGCTAAGTCACGCAGTAGCTGCCCAGTGGGAGACAGACAATGAAATGTCCCGTGCCAAGCCGGCAAATCACTCATTTTGGATGAACTTTGCTTGAACTTTGCTCATTATAAGCTCATTATAATGCCAAAACAGACTATCCCAAATGCTATCCACATCCGAGGCACAATCACTCCTCACTGAGCATGTGCTCTAGATTTTTAATTGATTGTACCTTTAAATGAAAGCGAGAAACTTTTTCACAAATCAATAACAATAGTAAGTATGACTGTAGTCACTCCAGCTCCACCTGAATGTAAGGAAAAAGGATAAAAGGGGAGTTACAGAGGATAGAAGTAGAGGTAAGATTCCACTGTAACTTCAGCGTCAGTCAGCGGGCTGATATCCCTTTCTTTCTGAGGTTGAGACACTGCCAGAGGAGACTCAGAAGTTGGAGGGAAGATTCCATCGTAANCAGCTCCACCTGAATGTAAGGAAAAAGGATAAAAGGGGAGAGGAGACTCAGAAGTTGGAGGAAAGATTCCATCGTAACTTTTGGGATCGGTTGATCACTTGAAACCCCTTTCCTTCCCTCAGGCTGGGATGCTGCCTGAGGAGACTTGAGACTGAGAGCCCTCCCCCATCTTCTGGGGTGAGTGCTGATGGCACATTTGTGCATCAGAGCTAGCTAAAAAATCCCACGCTGCAGTAGAGAATTTCCTGTACCTACATCAAAAAGCTGCTTAAAGTTACATTTTGCCCACCCATTCTTCCTTTCAGTTCTTCCATGTGCTGTGTGCTGAATATTTTTATGCAATTCTACTGACTAGCTGGTTTTGGGGTTTTTCATCTTTACAAATACATCTGTGACAATGAAGATATAGACTGACTTATCTTATACTACTGGTGTGACACATCAGACTAATCACCACATGCCTGGATTTGACAAGGCAAACAGCTCTGCCACTTGAGAAGCTAGTATATGACCAAATGTACACATAGAAGGTCTTGGTTAAGGACTGGGCAGGGGATCAATTTGAATAACATAGGCCATCTGGTCTTTGAACATAATCACTGACAATAATTATGTGTGACGATGACCAACAAATTCTCAGAGAAGCGCTTAAAAAGTCATTGTTTAGCTTACTAGTTTTTTAGTTCGGCAAAACCCTAAAGAGACACTTTATCTGGCTTTAATAAGCTTTGGATGACATTCCTTGAATTTAAGAGGTTGCCTGGGCTGTGTGTTGCAGTGAAGAGTGGAGTGAATGCATCTGATTATCTGTAATGGAATTTGCAATGAAAATTGCCACTGATATGTGAAAGACATGTTTCCAGGAAAATTACCATTCACTTCTCTCATTTCAGTTGAAGGCTGGATCTGTTTGCCCCTCTAGATTAGCTGATTAACCAAGAGAGGGCATGGAACAGAGTTTTACTCTTAAAATAGCAGAGAAGAGCAAATTTATGTTGTCCACTTAAAGAATCACAGATTTAAATATCTAATTCTGGGGCAATGGATTTTGAAGGTGTTTTCCTTAGGCCAACCATGAAGCATGCATGGAAATTAAAAACAGACCCTACTAAGAAAGAGATTAATAGATATGTATGTGTATATTTTGACCCACTTTGTTCAGAATAATCTCTGAGAGAAATCTACTGTCAAAAAAGAAAACAAAAAATGTCCATGTTAGTAAGCTGCATTCTGGTGTTAAAGACCAGATTAAAATAGTTTCAGTCTCTGAAAAATGCTTTGTAAACTTTGAACCAGGTTTTAAAGAGCAGAAAATGGCCTGAAAATCCTCATAACATTCATTTTTCTTGCAGACAACATGTCGATGCATGTTGGTTAAAGAGAAGAATGGAACAGCTTTTTGGCACACAGATCATTTCCTGTAAAAGAATTGACTTAATACCTCTTCGTCTGTAGGAGAGAATTGTTCCCTAACAGCTCTAATTGTGTGAACACATAATTTTAAACCCAGGCCCTGGGAGTAATGACTCATGATTTCCCACATGCTGCATATGCCTACCTTTCATGATGCACTGAAACCCAAGACAGGTTGTTTATAAAGGTCTACAAAGCCAACAAGAGGGTTTAATTTGAGAGTGCTTGTTCTCAGGAACACAAACCAGTACTATCCCTTTGAAAAAAATCCTAACTTAGCAGAAATTTGAGTCCTCTGCATCAGTCAGTAGAGGAAGATATGACAAAACATAGAAGATTAATAACTAACGGGACATTTTGACACAAACTGTCTCATTGGCAAGGGAACAGAAGCAAGCTGATAAGTTGAAATCTGAGTAGAAAGTACAACGAGGATGGAGAAGTGTAGGAGGCAGAGACAAATTCCTTCCCTGTTATATGACAGGTTGGAGATTTTTGTCATCAGTGCTGCTGTGTTCAGTGAAGAATTTGAATACAAAATAGCAAGAATGGTAACCAGATTCAAAACGGGAGACCACTACCCAGGTTTAGTTTTGTGTCTAGGGGTAAAGAATAAGATGAATAAAACCTTCCAAAGTAAAATATTATGCATATCTCATTTAATACAGGTTTCTCAGGCTCAACCCCCAGGCCTTCTCACTGGCACAGGCTGCCCAGAGAGGCTGTGGAGTCTCCTCTGGAGATCTTCAAAACCCACCTCAATGCGAACCTGTGCCCCTTGTTCTGGGTGTCCCTGCTTCTGCAGGGGGGTTGGACTGGATGATCTCTAGAGGTCCCTTCCAACCTTAAACATTCTGTGATTCCGACATAAACTAAATTCAAATTTCTCATGAAGGAAATGTTCAAACCAGCAGGCTTTTTTTCCTCACAGCTTCCAACTAACTACTACCCCATTAACTGCACTGATGTTTCTCACCCCCATCAAAGACATCTATATGTCCTTAAAAAATGCAGTACCTTTCTTGAAATTTATTATGCTTTAAAAAAAGAATCAAGAAGAGTTTTAACAAGCTGAAAAGCTGAGTAAAACCTTAAGAAGGCCAAGATTTAAGATCAATGCTGTTTAAGTTTAAGAACACCTTGAAAGGCTATGAATCATTCGAATACAAGATTTACATTGAGCATTTATCTTTCCACAATGTACAAATATTCATGAATTGAGAAAGATCAAGTTCCATTCCCTGGGAAAACCTGAAGAAGGGCTATGTGCAGAACTAGTGTTTCTCTGGTTACATAAGGAGAAAGAGTGGCTCAAGACTTTCTTTTGAAGTGTTGGACCTGTGACTTGATAAGCTCTGCTTCATTCTCCCTACAAAATTTGAGACTACTTCATAATCTTTTTTTTTATATATATAATATCAACAGAAGAGTTTTGTAATTACAGAGTTATATGTAACCTCCCATATCACTGGAAATTTAGAATATGTGAATTTATATGCCACGATGTGCGCTCGGTTGACATACAGTCCCGACGTCTCCTGACAGTGCAACAACTTGCCATCACTGAGTATCTTGGAGTCAGATTGCTCCTGTGAGCTGAGATTCATCAGTCCTAAATGATCTGAGTTTTGAGTCCAAGACACCTTTTTGGTACAGCACTCTTGATAGGACTTTGGCCTTAAAACCTGTTCATTTATTGGAGAAGGTGAACTGGACAGTATGAATTCTCTGTAGCCTTGACCAGCAATTTCTATGAGAAACATAACAAATAGATGTGAATTAATAAGTAAGAAGTAGTTTGTTGTGGAAAAAGAGAGTTTTTGTCTCCTCTTTGCCAGGCTGCCAACATTAACTCTCATTAACTGTAATTGTTCACGTAAACTGTATTTTAAAAGCCTGGGCAAGCTGAGAGATAGAGGTTTCAGAACCTTAAAGCACAGGCAGCAAAAGTCTGTGAGAGTGGTATTTGTGACAGGATTTTATTTCTTCTGATAGCTTTATTCATCCCTAAATTGTTTTAAGTAATGAGCAATGATTTTCCTGTTCCTATGTGTCTGTCTCTGGAAAAAAAAAAAAAAAGGAGTAAATATTGATAAATGCCTCCTTATCTGAATTGTTGACTGGAGAAAAGCACACATACTTTTTAGAGAAGTACGCTTCCACTTTGAAATGTAAATTAACAAAAATATTGCGGAGACCCATGCTTTTTATTGATTCCAATAACAAGACTCCCACTTTACTAGTAAATTTAGTAATCATTAGTACTATTTTTCTGAAAGCCAGACAAGACACACTGCTTCTGGACTTCCAAAATTGAGTAGTGGAGTTTCCATTTTTTACCTCGCCACTAACCTCAGTGTTTCATGCAAATATGGGCAGTTCCTATATTTACTTCTCAGTAGCTTTCAACAGAATTTAACTAATTGCAATTTTTCTTCTGCTGTTCTTTCAGTGTATTGATCTTTATCATGCTGAATAACTTTTATAAGCAGACAGATACAAAGGTTATGCTATAATCATTTTAATTGAGGGAAAAAAAAATTGTTCCCTCAAAACAATTTAATAAATTGAGGGAACAAAAAGTATCGTTTTGGAATAGTTGTTCCACAAATTGAGCTGCTTCTGGGCGTTACAACTATAGCAATGAGTTTCTCATCAATGAAACAGATATGATTCTTTTGTCTCTCTACATAACCATTTATTATTACCTTCCATCCTTTTTTCTAATCACGGAGTTATAATTTAGGTTTGGGAAGCTGTGGACAAGCTCATCTAAATTTCACTCCCTGATAAAATTTACAGGTTGAAGTAATAATTTTATCAGGCATAAGCTCAGCTGACATTTTATAATTCACATTCATTCAAAATTAAGTGGACATCTGTTTTATTAGCCAATATACCTGTATTTAGAGCTCTTCATTTTCAGTATTACTGAAACTGTGAAAGCTGTGTTATTTTTTTTAGGATAACCCTCATGACACCAACATTACACAAAGTTCCAAATCTGGGAGTGCTTTCTCTACAAAATTAAAAACTAGAAATTTTACAGTTCTCATTATCTCAAACTCCTTTGCTAATTTTGTTAAATATCTGAGTCTCTTGGATGCCTTAATTTTAATCGTAGAGTTAAATATAGCAAGTATGCCCTATTCACTGTCCTTTTCTTCTGAATCTAAAGAAGAACAGCTGTTTTTTCAGACCATAGTATGTGATCACACAATTAAGAGAAAAGCAGAATTAAGTTCACACAATCAACTCGGCAGTCATAAATGTCTTCTCATGAAGTCCTTTTTATGTGAAATATAATTTGTTTTTCAACTGCCATTTTCCAGTTTGCTTTCACTGGCTCTCTTCAGATTGCTTATACATTTGCTACAGCCTAGAGCATGTCTTGGGATCAATCATCACTTCTGATATTGGCCTTTCTTCTCTCCAATGCTCGTTCTTTGGCCTTTTCTCAGTGCAGATATATATTCCTACACAGACCAGATGGCATCTCCTGATTATTAGTGAAAATGTCAATCTAAATGGAGAAAGAGTTGCTCCCTCCTCTGATATTGGTTATTAGATTCCCCAGTAGAAAATGTCTAGAATCTGTCTGTCAGATTTCTTGGAAGATGTTTGCTGCTGGTTGATCACATATACTCCCATGCCTTTCCCTACCCTGACTATTCTCCTTTTTCCTACCCTCTCCACAACTGCCTTTCCCCAATATGCAATCTGATTGTTCACCTGAATGATCCCTTTTTACCTCATCTGAAATTCTCCACCACCCTCCACCCTGGCCACCTTTGAAAACACAGTCATTTCCAGGATCTCTTTTCCTCCAGCTTGTCCTTAGAATTTTTTTTTTTTCTTTATTTCACCCGCTTACATCTCTTTTCCTTGGGCAAATCTTTCTCTCCTCTTTTCTTGATGAGGCTAGTCTCCTTTTTTAGCCCAGTTTCTTAAAAAAATAAGCCTTCCTGATTGTACTGTCTAGCTGCTGGTCAGTCTACTGCTTCTCTTTATGCACCAGTTACTACTATTTTCTTACTCTTCAAGGTCTTCTTTTAAACTCGCTTATTCTGTTAGCCTGATATGTTTTAGCTAATCACAAAGTGTTCTTTAGGAAGGCTGATTACTAAGTGCACCTTCTGGGCATGAGGCATATAAAGCACTGGATTTGCATTAGATTTTCACTTTTTATGAACTGTAGTGGAATCAGACTTGATCTGTTGTAGACAAGGGAGTGTCACTGACCTGAAGGGACAGCTATACCAGAGCAGGGAGTGTGTAACACCTTGGAAATGACTAAAAGCAGAAAACAGTCCAAAGGAACTGAGTCTGATGGATGAGTGACGTGAACACACAAGTTGACTGCAATATCGGTTTACTGAATTGGTATGAAACATTTAAACCCTGCATTGCCTTAGGCAATAATTTTTAGGGACAAGCAAACTGTTATAAAAGGTAGGATAGTGTTGTGGCAGAGTTATCAAACAGCGCCAGTAAGTGTGTAAATATATCACAGAATCACAGAGGTTGAGGTTGGTAGGGTCCTCTAGAGATCATCTGGTCCCACCCCCCTGCAGAAACAGGGACACCCAGAGCACGTGGCACAGGGTGGCATCCAGGCGGGTTTGGAAGATCTCCAGAGAAGGAGACTCCACAGCCTCTCTGGGCAGCCTGTGCCAGGGCTCTGTCACCCTTATGGGAAATAAATTCTTCCTCATATGGAGATTAAACTTCGGTGTTTTAATTTATATTCATTACCCCTTGTCCTATCACTGCCCACCACAGAGAAGAGTTTGGCCCCGTCTTCTTTACATCTCCTCTCAGGTTTTTACATATTGATAAGATCCTCTCCCAGTCTTCTCTTCTGAATGAGGGACATTTTATACATATAATATTTATATATATGTATATATATATATACACATATGTATCTTACAGGCACATCCCTGTACCATCAAAATGAAAAAATTGAATGTAATCTTCAGCCAGGTGATAAATGACATTGCCATCTGCCTTTTTGAAATTCCTGAACTGGGAACTTTAATTCACTGCCCTCTTTAAAACATCAAGCCTCCAGGTCTAAGAGCTTCCCTCTCCTTCCTAACCTCCACAAGCAAAGCAGAATATGCCTCCCATGACAAATCATCCAAGCCTATCGCATGCTGCAGGTTTGACACAGTTATTTCTTTAGACTTCCCACATGTGGAACCTGCAAACCTAGCACAGTTAGCAAGTAGGTCTTTTATCCTGATTGCAGCAAGCTATTTCAGAGAACCAAGTAATGTCTTTCTTGAATGTACAACACTGACTTCTACAGCTAGCTGATCCAAAAGCATTAATGTTGTCCCACTGCGGCTTGATCCTGCCCACAGGAGTCCCAGGTAGGTTCTCATATATAGACACAGAGGCAGAGTTGTTTCCTTGTTTTTAATGTTATTTCAAAATTAACAGAAGTGGCTGCAGAGCCCAACCAGCTGTGTATATTTACCATGAGGAGTAGGCTTTCTGATTAGCTAATGCAATCTAGATTGCATGTGTTTCCACTTGAATTGGATTTGGATGAATTCTATTATGTTGTCAAAGTGTTATTTTTACAGAATATTCCCTTCTGGCTTTAATTGGTCTCCTTCACCGTGCACATACTATTAGCCTGTTTGTATTCCACCTACTGTTATCTGACATTATTTCATGGATGGAGTAAATTCTCAATAAAATGTGCATGAAATTAACTACCCTCTTTCTCTCATTAACGGTAATAGCACTTACAGCAAATGATTCCCCATCCAGTAAGATAAAAAAAAAAAAGTAAAAATAAAAAAGCCAGACCTGATTTTATTAGGAGGCTCCATTTCCTCTACAATTCTTGTAAAACTGACATATGAGTATCTGAATAAATGGGTTGCTGTCTGTGTATTCCATACATATGACTATTCACTCTGGCATGTTGATTTGATTTACTAATTGCAATCATTTTAGTATTTCTTCTCTACAATAAAGTGCTCTTCAGAGACAGATTGTCATTTTTTCCCCTCTCCCAGTAAGAAATGATAGCCAAACAACCAAACCTGGGCAATTTGCAAAGGAAGTTTCTGACTCCGCTTTGCTCCAAATTTATATTAATATATATGAGACATTGATGAAAATATTTCATCAATCTTCTAATACTTTGTGACAATAAGTTTTGCATTTAGATGATAAGGAGGATGCGAGCTTGGGGAAATCATCAAGCCTTGCAGATTGTAAGACTTAGCTAGAGCAATAGCCCAGGAAGGTGGGCACAGAGGCTTCAAAAAGGGAGTGACGTTCTGCTGCTTCCACAGAAGTGGCTCTCACTCTGGTAATAGCCAGCACTGTAGCTATTCCCTAGATATACCTGTGCCTGCAGATCAAACAGACCTCTCCTCAAGCAAGTGAAGTGCAGGTGGAGAGGCCTATCTAGCAGGACCCTAAAGGAATGTGGAGACGTGTTCTTGCCTCTGCTCTATTTCTATTACATCAGAGCTTAATACCCTTGGCTTTTGCTCTGGTGTACCCTGGGCCACACATTGCCCAGGTCCAGATCACAGATACATACAAACAAGCAATATACCATATAAAAGTAGAAAATAAGATGAATAGACCCAGAGCAATGGGGAGACCAATAATGAGGAAGAAAACAACTTCTAGGCATCATGATTTACAGTTTGGCAGTGGCTCGGAGCATACATTGGAGCATATGGGGCTTTGCAAGCACTGCTGTCACATGACAGTTTTTTCAGAATATAAACAGGAGGCACTAGAGAAGCTGGTTCATGACAAAGTGTTTATTAATTGAACCAGCCAAGTGAAGTTATTTGTTTAATGAAATGTTCACTGCTGACAAGCTTAAAAACACAATTTTTCTCAATGTTATTAGGGCTAAAAATATATCTACAGAAATGCCAATAATACCGTGTAGAACAAAAGCTTTAACATCTCACAGAAATTCATTAACCGAGAAGTTTCTTGGAAGACGACATTAAACTTTCACAAACCATCTCAAACCTGCTAGTGGAAACAATAGTTTGCTTTAATTTTAATGAGAAGAAGACAGCAGAGAGTTTCGGTTGCAAGAACACTGTGACAGAGCAGACTGCCCTGCTGCTCAGCCCGCGGCCTGCTGCAAAATCAGCCACTCACATAGGGATTCTCATGGGGTTTCACTTGAAGGAAAAAAAAAGGTTGAAAATAATTGAGTTCTGCATAGGGCTGAGTGCTAGTTTACAAAACCTTAGCACAATCATGTTATGTTAAGTCAATGGTAGCTGAAAGCACTAAAAGTAGATGTGTTTTGAGGTCTAATCACGCAATCATGAGACTGAAACAATCATCAACCCCAAATTCCAGCTTTGAGGCTATTTCATCCCCTGAACTGTGATGAACAAATTTCACTGGTGCACTGAATCCTGCATGCATGAGTGACAAACTTCCTCAGTCAGGTGGTTAAACTAAATCGAGTTTTTCCATGTTACCAGAGCAACACAAAATTTAGCATGAAAAGGGTGACCCAGTATTTTAGGTTTGATTTCCTTCCCTGAAAGGTACAAAATAATACTTACTTCAGCAGAATTTGTTGACTGGGATGGATGTGCATTCAAAGTGCTAAAGAGAAGCAGAGGTTTTCTACTTGATATCAACAATTTATTATTGCAGGGAGATATTTAATGTTCTATATGAAATGGCAATTGAAAACAGTGTTACAGCAGTAAGCTAATAGCACCAGGTCAATATAAACTTGCTGATTCCTTAGGACATGAGCCGATAGTCACCCCTTGCAGATAGACGTAGGGTGATTATTTTTAGCTCTCCAATAATCAGTGAATTGATCCTTGGAAAGGGGCTTCTATGAACAGATTCAGACCTTCCCTTTGCTTTTGGTCTCAGTTTCAAAGTCTTGAGGCAGAATTTTATTCATTCAACAAGGTTCCTGCATCATACTAAGGTTCATTAGAAAAGAGATTGTTTAAGTATGTTTAAGTATGCATTTGTTTAAGTATGACAGGATTGATATGCATACATAAAATAAATGTTAATATATACTGTGATGCTCCCTTACCACATTGACCTCCTTGGCAAACCAATCTGTAAGCCTAAACCTGCAGTCTCAGGAAGACAGAGTTTTAGTGTAGGAATGGAAACCTGTGCTAAAAGATAATAATACTGAATTACTAGTTTTCTGTGATGTTCAGTGGAACCTTGGAACCTGCAAGCACATACATTATGTCCATAGCCAATGTAATGTCATATACTCTTACTAATATCAGTGTTCAAAATTATTTGGGGTAATTAGTGATAGGCATGGACAGTAGTTTTTGAATAACTACTTTTGGCTATGTACTGTGCAACTTCACTAAGTCTGTGTTCATTTCAGTCTTATCTGCTTTGTTTCTTCGTGCTATCACATAGTATCATAAATATTCCTGTGAAAAATAATTGCAGCATAAGATTCATTTCTCAAATAAACTCTTTAAAAAAGATTATTTAAGAGAAGATTAATTATTAATGTATACAGCAAAATAAAAAAAAAATGGCTACAGGATGTGCTGTCTGCTCTTTAAGGAAGTTTTTGCCTAAAGAGAATGCTCAATGAGAAAAAAAAATTAAAAAAAACAACAAATGAATCCATTTGAGAGAGTGAAGAGCAATAAGAAGCAACAGAGTGCCCTATAAAAATGTGCCAGTCAAAAATCTCAAGTTTATAAACCTAGGTGCTTTCCTAGGGGATCAGAGAAAATCCTTTGTTTAATAGAAAATTTTCTACTGATCTCTTCCTCTCCCTCCCTCTTTTTTTTTCCTTTTTTCAGTCAGTATGATGACTTAGCCAGCAGAGATGCTAAAATAGGACCTTCTAGAAAGATTACAGAGAGGTGACTTAAGGGAATACAGAATTTCCTTAAATGCAATCCTGTAAATGTTAAAAAGCTTTATAAATAAAAACAAATGACAGAAAATGAAAGATCCCTGATCTCTTTTTTCTTCATTGTTTGGAGGAATCTGTGTGTGTGTATATATATACACATGTGCATGTACATAGGATGCATCACATCTTCTGTGTGGCATGGCATTTCTTCCTGGACTTTTTTGCTTGGTTAGTTGCTTGATTAGTTAGTTATCCAGCTGCACAGGTTCACGGAGATGAATGTTCCTTCACAGACCTTCTATCATCATCCTTGAATCTTATGAATCTGCTGTTACACCTTAAAATGAACAAAGGAAAAAGGATAAAAACACACACACAAACAACAAAAACAAACAAACAAAAAACCCCAAACAAACAAAGCAGAACACATCAACCAAAAATAACAGAAGTTTGTGACCGAATCACAGAAAATGCAAGATGAAAACTCGAAGGAAAATAATTCATAGACTCGTCACGTAGTTTGCCAAAGTGGATCTAGCAAGCAGCAGTCCCTCGGGGGTCATTGTGTCCCATTCCTCCAAGTCACATTTCTTCTTTTACTTTTCTGTTATTGTTGCTGATCTCTTTTATTTTTCCTTCTTATTTTGCTTCTCAATTTACTGGACTTTTTTTTTTTTTTTTTTTTTGGCTGGGGTTATAAATTATTTTATAGCTTTGAACATATCTTTCACACTTCCATGTTTTTTTCTTCCAATAAGGAATTTCAAGAGGTAATTCTTAATGTTAAATATGTGTAGGGAGAAAACGAATGATAAAGACCACTGTATTTTGCCTCAAATTCCTTTACAAAATGCCTTTAAAATGACGATCTATATAAAATAGTTGATCCTGTTTCATTTAAACTCTGTTCCTGTAGGTGAACAAGTAGAGATTTGAATACAAAGCATCACTGGAACAGAAAATAGCACTATATTGACTTTGGTAAACAAAAGAGAAATGACAAAGAAATATTTGAAGGCCAAGTGAGTTTGTTAAATGCTCTAACAGAGTTATATTTTATCATACAGGGAATAAGTTTACAAAAATAAGAGACCTAAATGAATGACAGACCATAAATCATTACCTGTCACCCTGCCTAAATTCATTTTGGTGAAACTGCTGTGAAGAACTATGGATTCTGTAGCATCCACGAAGAAATTAAATTATATACTACTTTTTTTGACAAGTCGGGTACATTTATTAAGATTAATTATTGCTTTTCATTACAGTGCTTGAATTCTCCTAGGAAGTACATCATTGACTTCTATTGTAAAAATGACTTTAACCTTAATGGAAAAGTGTTAATACAATATATACCTAGAAAAGAAGGAGGTACCAAAACATGCAAAAGATCTGAATATATCTTTATTCTCTACAGTTAAGTAAGACTGAATTTTGAGGACTAGAAAATGTCATTTGTAATCAAAATTCTTCATAATGGTAACAGATTTATAACTGATTGTTATTTGAAGAGAATAAACTGACACTTCTTTGAATTTTTTGGAGCAAAAGATGAAAAACCATGCATACGATTTGAAGTGAGAGAAAAATTTGCTGAGCACCGAACATGGGCTCAAGAGGTGGTCAAACCTCTGTGCTTGAGGAAGTTCAAAATCCATCTGGTCAAGGTCCTGAGAAAACTAACATAAACTTGAAGCTGGGATTGCTTTGAGCAGGGGGTTGGAGCTACTGACCTCCAAAGGATTCTTCCAAACAAAATTATTCTATATTTTTTTCTCTCAGTTAAATTAACAGAATTTCTTCCCATGGACAAGGCTATACTTGCAGATATTTGCTATTTTCAGTAGGGATTTCCAACTATTACCAACTATTATTACTAATGTAAGTGACATATTTATAGAAAAGTCCTATACCGCAAATAGTTTTTTAGAGCTTTTTTTTCCCCCTCATTTTCTATATACATAGCAAGCTAGTTTTAAACCAGGCGAAACTTTGCCTGGTCTGCAAAGCCCTTACTAGCCAGACCATTTGCAGTAATGTTTGTTTCTCCTAATGATGACTCATACCATACAATTGGTATGGATGTTGGTAGTAAAATCTTCTGAAGTTTTCTTCTTTCTTAAAATGAACAGGATGTAGGCCTACTTATTTGCTTTCTGATTTGAATTTTCAAATTGTTCTTTGCATGGAGAAGGACAAAATTCTGTTTGTTTCTTTGTAACAGATGAAAATAAGATCTAATCTCTGCAGTACTTGCAACAAGAGGATCAAATGGAAAATGGTGACAACTTTAGGTAGCTTAAATGCCTGCAAAATTAGAGGGTTTTTCTTTTGCCAACAGTATTCATTGCTATGAAGTCTCATGACATCGGTAGAATCACAAGACAATTCTAATATCACTTAATCTTTAATTAATGATTAAGTATGCTCAGATGCTTATGAGTAGTTTGTAAGCAAAGTGAAATATTACATACTGTTGGAAAGTCTCATGCAGACATAGCAGTGATCTGTCCAGATACTGATGAAATCAGGATGTGATAGGGCCTTTTCCCATGTTCCAACCTCTTTTGGGTCTATTTCTTAATGTTGTAGTGTGGTGGCTTCTCAGATCAGGAAATATGATTAAGAAGTCTATACCTTGACTTTGTTTTTGACGTTTTATTATATCTCTCCTTTGATTTGGTCTCTGCCTTAATTAAAATACAAGATCTGACTCAACTGCTTTCCAAATATATCTTAAATATAGAAGAATGTGAGCTGTTTCCAGAGCTTAATGAGGAGAAAAATGATGTGACAGTTTTGTTGTTTTTTCTTTTATTATTATTCTTTTAATCATTCCAAGAATAAAAATCACCTGTGCAGATATTTTATCTTTTATATGTGGCATTGGCCCTAACTACTAACAGAGGGAAGCAAAGTTCATGTCCAGTGCAAGCCAAGGTCTGGGCACGGACTGCTTCATAATCCTAAACCATGGTGAGAAATACATTTGAAGGCTACTGTTTTTAGCTTATGCCACATGCTGTTGAGGAGAGGCAAAGTAATCAAACGAGGAGGAATCTTACTGGCCTGGCCTAGTTTTCACACTGTTATCCAGTTCCAGGCTTCTTCTAGAGCTCTTGGAATATGTCTTGGAAAACGCTGGACCTCTCACACCCGACTATGCCAAGACAAGCGTCTGCATCAGCATCAGCTGCATAGGCTTCTACCACCGCTGATGAACTGTCGCTGCAATTTTGGAATCAAATGATCTGACCACATGCAGTCATCTACCTTGAGATGAGATGAATCAGGTAAAATTCTCCTTATTAAAATAGTCCCTCTTTTGAACTGAGCAGCTCAGAGGTCCTTGCCCCCATTTTTGACACCCACATTTTACCAGATGAATCCCATCACAGAGGAAAGAGGCTCCATGTGGCAAAGCAATCTATGAAAGACATCAAAGAACAGCTAGGGTCCCCCTCACCCCCCTTCCCCTGCCCAAGCCTATGAATCCACCACCAAAATGTAATATTACCTAACTGACCTCAAGAATCACTTAGTGTGTGACATTTATGAGGAAAGACTAAGCGAACTGGGCCTGCTTAGTCTGGGGAAAAGAAAGCTGAGAGGAGATTTGATTAACCTGTTCAAGTATCTGAGGGGTGAGGATGGGGTCAGGCTCTTCTACGTGGTGGCTGGTGACAGGACAAGGGGTAACGGGTACAAATTGAAACACAGGAAGTTCCACCTCCATGTGAGGAAGAACTTCTTTCCTGTGAGGGTGACAGAGCCCTGGCACAGGCTGCCCAGAGAGGCTGTGGAGTCTCCTTCTCTGGAGATCTTCAAACCCGCCTGGATGCCACCCTGTGCCCCGTGCTCTGGGTGTCCCTGCTGGAGCAGGGGGTTGGACTGGATCATCTCCAGAGGTCCCTTCCAACCTCAGCCATTCTGGGATTCTGTGATTCTGTGGTTGTTGGCCAATTTAACTTTTCCCTCAGGGAATCAAAAATAAACCATCAAAGAAGTAAAAGGAAAGAAACAGCATGATTGCTCTTAACCTTCTCTCTCAGCAAAACAGGCACACAAACATGCACACACTCACTCATTCTGACAAATATATATTCTCTCAGTGTATTTTGTAATTACATCCAAAAAAGATCTAGTGCAAAGTGTACCTGACAGTTTTTTTTTCAATAACACATCAAGACATCCAGATTTACGGTTATCTCAGTGATGTCAAGACTAGATAAAGTAGAATGGTTGATTGATAACAAGCAATTGAACATCACATCAAACAGAATTATAATACTCCAATACACACGTTTTCTCTCATCCCAGTCAATACAGATCACACTGTGAATGTATTAAGAATGCCAGATGCATTGATCATTGTCAGTCCAACAAAGAAACATCATGCTGTGGATATTGAAGTAAATTGCAAATATTGTAAAATAGATTATAGTTATTAGAACAATCATTTTGGATTTTCTATTTGAAAATATTGCAAATTTCACATCTCATTACCTTCTCTTTTACATTATTATTTAAACGGCAACCAGAGGTGAAATACTGAGCTAAAAATTTGGTGCAATAAGCACATTATGCTTCCAAAATTATAAACTCGTTTCCTTCTAAAAGGTAGGAAACAACCATTTTCCTTTTGCACTTATGACTTCAATTTCTAACGATAAACAAATGCCATAGCGCTTATCATATGCATGCAGGCAATGCAATTGTGCACTCATGGAGACCTAGGTTTGTGAATATTTTTAAACCTTTTTATGTCCTTATGGTCATTTGTTCAGGCTGTTAATGTGCAATTCCCTGAATGGCTATTCAACAAATGCACTGCCTATGTTGACCTCATAGATATGCCAAAATAGAGTCAATCCTTTAAATGTGTTTAGATGCACTAATGCCTATTAAAAAGATATAGCTTTGGCTATCTGTAGATCTAAAGGGATTATCTTCTTGCGGTTTGTAGATGATTGGGAAGCAGCAAGTAAAAAGGGGAAAGAGTTCTCATCTGGATTTTCCATATTACTGTTTGCCCCCCAAAAACTGTAGGGAAATATACACAAGCAGTGTGAACAACACAGTGGCAGCACTTCCCATATTATCCAGCCAAAGTAGAAGTGATTAAAATCAAAAGGCATATTTAAATTTTTACACATTTGTTTTCAGCCTCAGTTGAGTCAACATTAATTAATAGGTACATATGTATAACATATATATGCTTGTATATGTATTAAAAAAAATCCAATTAAAATGTGAGTTTTAAATGTCAAAACATGTTGTTCTAGCATTGTCCAACACTGATCAGCCTCCCTGACAGCTGGAGTGCCTCACAGGAGTTTTAGTTTGAATGCTTCCGGCTCCTAATCTCTTCTACAGCTTTGACTTTCCAGATGGACACAATTCCCAGGATATGCCATA
This sequence comes from Crypturellus undulatus, assembly GCA_013389825.1. Taxonomy (NCBI): domain Eukaryota; kingdom Metazoa; phylum Chordata; class Aves; order Tinamiformes; family Tinamidae; genus Crypturellus; species Crypturellus undulatus. The sequence goes on from VWPW01031322.1 coordinate 223,194, forward strand.
ATCTTATGACTCTAGGGTTTAAGCAAAACAGTTCTCTGCATTGTATCGTACAGTGAATGTAATTCAGGCCATGAATCTGACCTGCTGTAATTATAAAGCATGAGAGACACTGACTTTCAACTTCCATGAAGGTGGATGTCGAGAAGACTGCAGATTAATACCAAGTTGGTACAAAATATTTCAGCTCAGTGTAACAGGACAGCAGTGTTAAGCCACATTCAAGCCATAAGACACAAATCAAAACAGGGAAAGGGGAGAAAGATTGAATTTACCTTTTCAAAGGAGAAAAAAATAACATTGGTAATATTTTCTATCTAAAAACAAACAGAAAGACACCAGTGAATTCCCCAGCATCATTTATTGCAAAACCAACCATCTCTCAAACATATATTGCTTTTTGATATTTTCAATTCCGTGACTTCTGGACAGCAGGCAGAAAAAGGCAGCGGACAGCCCAAATCAACGAGCCTTTCAAGCCTTTAATCAATCTTACAGCAGTAGCAGCATTACACTTTCTTGGTGTGAACAGTGATATACTTTTCCTGATTTTTTTCTTTTACCTCACTTTTTCTCTCCCTTGCACATACCTTAACACAAACTCATGTTCTCCCCTCTCAACAGATCCTCCCACACTTCCCTTCCCTTCCCTTCCCTTCCCTTCCCTTCCCTTCCCTTCCCTTCCCTTCCCTTCCCTTCCCTTCCCTTCCCTGTTTGATATATGTATGGAAAAAGAATAAGGTTTTGTACAGAAACTGTATGTAACTATTTTGAATAGATCAGAACTCAGAGGGCAATTAAACCACTATGGAAGGTTATTAACGCCATCTCCTGAGTTTTGGCAGGCAGGCAGTGCTACATTTTCTGGGTGTCAGCTGCACAGGTTGAACATGGCAAGAGTTTACTGCTATTTGGAGGCACACTTCTCTTGCTATCATGAATTATTAGTTTACTGATTGTTTAGTGGGTTTGATATTCTTTTTTTTGTTATATATTTCTTCTGCTGCTTCATTTTCCACATGATGTTTTTTCTTAAACCAGTCACATGAAATGCTGACACTGTCAAGCCATCAGCTCAGCTGGGAGACCGACCTGGGGCCATTCTGGTGACTACTGCTGGGTGTTCCCCGGTGCAGGGCTCAGTACAGCAACTCTCTTGAATCTATCTGTTCCCTGAATAAAAATGGTGAGGATTTCAACCTATAGAGCCCCCTGGCATATCAACATCATGCCCATCCTTATTTCTGGAAAGAACAGCTCTTCTCAATGTGAATGAAATTATTCTCTTTTCTTCCTACTCTTTTCCATCCTTAAATAATGTACCAAACTTCCAGGCTTTCCTGTTCCATACGAAGAATCAGAGTCCCAGTAGGAAGTAAATTACAAGCCCCAACTCATTTCAGGTAGCATCCCAATATTGATTTATAGATAAAATCAAGGGGATAAAGGTGAAAGCTCTATAGTAATTCATGTCATTCCAAAGATCTCTAATTTTCTTTTTACTATAGTAGTTCTTCAAAAAACTAATTTAAATAAACTGTTTGTATATTTATTTATTATTTAGATTTGCTGTTGTCCTCCAACAGTACTAAGCATGTTTTACTTCTGCTTATATCTCCCTTTTTAAAACCTTGTAGGCTGCTTTGCAAAGAAGAAATAACCGTAAAACAGGCATGTTTAGAGGTCTGCTGACAACAGCATAAATATTTATATGTGCCCCTTATTGAAGATTTTCACTGAGTCCAAATACATGTATAATGCAAAGATTTATATATTTTCATATGAAAGGCCCAAGAGAAATGAGACATTTTCATGTTGTCTTTCATTTAATACAGTGGGTTTGAAGGCCAATGCTCCTCTATTTTGCCTTTGAAGAATTGTGTTTGTGTTGACTTTTTGTATTTGCAGATAGGGCTTGGTCATAAAGATGTTTCAGAGCACTATCCTACCACAGGAGACCTAGTTTAAGTCCTAATCTAGATGAAGCGCAGAAAGGTTAGTGGTCTCGTCATGCTCTCTAGTGGCTACTTGTCTGCTGAGCAGCTGCTCTGCTCAGGAGAGGCCCACGGCTAGGATATCAGTGCTGTGGAGACCACGCTAGTTGAAGCGCAAATGGAAAAATCAATGTTCTTTTGGATTGGCTGTATTCACTTTTAGCCATGGCTTAATCTCTCATATAAAAGAACCAGAAAAAAAAGTCTTACCAACAGTCAAAAGATTTTTGTTTCAAAAATTTCACCTCTTGTCTTTTCTTGGCTATATTTTCTTCACTTAGAATCTAAAATCAATAATGATCAATTTGGCAAAAAAATTTGGATAGTAAATCCTGGGGCTGTTTAAATAGTTACCTCAACTTTACTCAAAAAGTGCAAAGAAAAGAACAAATGATGTTAGTGGGAAAGGTCTGCCTTACTTCAGTAGGCTTTGAACCATGAGTCCAGGGATACTCAGTTTTTTCACAAGCAGTAAATTTAATGAGTTTATAAAATAGTATGGCGCATTCCCAGGGACAGACTTTTTTCATCTATTTTAGCATTATAGATTTGTTGCTGAGTGGATCATTGAAATTCAGAAATGCAGGGTGGGTTCTGTATCCAGGGGGATATAAAAACAATATTTTATGGGCAGTTGAAACGTTTTAAAAATATCAACAAAATCTTTGGTTCAAGTTCAGAGCGGCAGTTCAGATCAGATTTACTTTATTAATCAAAATAAAATGCCATGGAATTAAAAAGAGATTCGTCAAAAACAAATGAATCACCCTTATGATCATACCTCTAGCAGAGAAAAAGTAAGATGACGTTAGTTTTGCTTGTCAGGGTTACTTCAGAAAGTTGTGAAAATATCACACTAGCAACATGGAGGGCCACACTGATGGATCACTTTGTTTGTCACTCTGGTCCTGGACAGTGGGGAGACCCCATTTCTCCTGCCTGCTGTAGCAGCCTGTTAGCACATTTCCTTTAATTCTCGGAGGAGAAACCTCCACCATTTCTTTATCACTTTCTCGTGGCACGTGTCTGCTGGGAAAACTCCCTTTCTCTGTGGGTCATGATTGAATGGGTTTTACATACTCTTGTTCCCCCACAGTGGGAGTGACAGGTTTAAGAGAAGAAAAGTGATGCTTTGCATTTGTGGGATGTAGGTGGTCAAGGGAAACAAAAGCCCTTGTAGAAGTTTTATACAAGATACACAGATGGCTTCGGGGGTGTGGCAGACTCTGTTGATGTTAAAAGGATGAAAGAAGCCAAAAAAGATTTGTGACAGATGCTCTCAAGCTATGGAGTATTTAAAGAGGTTTGCTCTAACTTCATAAATGTTAGAAATGTTGCCTAACTAACTTCAGGGTTTTGTCAGTAGCTGCATTCTGAGATAAATGATATATGGGAGACGTTTCATTCAAGACTGAAAAGACTTTGAAAGGCAATTAGTGTAGTTCTCAGTTTTAAAGCAACTTCATTTCCAAGACATTTGAAGATCATTCTCCAAGGGAGAATGCTAAGGCTAAATGGCAAACCAAAGTACGTTTCAGCTATTTATAAAAATAATAGCCCAGACTGGGAAAGAGGGAGTCTCTCTGAAGACTCATTGCTATTAACAATGTATTAACAAGGACAAATTGTTTGGAGGTCTAAAAGTGCGTAAAACCAGCATGGATCATCTTTCTGGAAGATAGATGACCCGCAAGTAGATGCATAGGGGACTGTGATTTTATGATGAATTTCCTAATAAATGCTTTTGCTGTAGATAAATTGTTCCCAGCTTCAGGAAAGCTTGAGAACTTTGACGGAGTAGAGCAGCTACTGAATCAAGTCAGATTCACAGAGGATTGATGGTAGTTTTAGATGAGGCCCAGCCATGAAGGATGGCTCTATGGGATCCTGCTTCGAGGGAGACAGCAGCTTAGGATGCTGTAAGGAAATTGGAAATGCAGTCGTCCTAAAAGTGAAATAAAAATATGCTTGAAATTTAAGAAAATAAAAAGTTATTAGCAAGTATGTTTTCTGAAACAAAGACAGTTTTAGCAAAAAGTAAGCTAAGAAGCTGAGGTCTTGTTTCCCGAAGGAAAGTGTCCAAGAAAGACTTGGAGCTCAAAGAGTAATGAGAATCTTTTTATTCATTCATTTATTTGTTTATTTTTAATTGACAGATACAAAATGCATTTTCTTTGTACGTTGATCATCTTTTATACTGGCCTCCTGGATTCTGAGCCATACAGATACCACTGAACCTGAGACCAGCTGTAGTCCTTTTTAGTTTGGGTGGGATCATTCTTCTCCAGAGCAGCTGCCTTTGAGAGGGCTACATGCTGTGAAAGGGGAAGAACATGAAAAACAGTGAGGCTGGAAAAGAGTTTTGTTAAATATGTTATTAAAAAATGTAGTTAACTTCAGCAGGGAAGAAATACTCTGTCAGACTCTCAGGTCCAATTCAGGTTGGTGGTAGTTTGGAAACTGGAAAATTTGATTTGTCGCTACTCCCTGAGAATAAAACAATTTAAGAGCATTTTGCACTCTGGAAGTGTGAATGTTTATGTATTGGGGGTCTTGAGTGTCAAAAACAAAGATTCAAAAACTTGGGAAAGAGAATTGGCTTTGTAGCCCCAGTTTGATTCCTACTTCTCTGACTGGCAAAACTAAAATGGTAAGAGTGATGCAACGTTTAGGCCAGATATGCCAAAGCGTGATTCCGTAGAAACAAAGATGAGAAAGACTACAGCGGGTTCTGCTTGCTTGAGAAACACCGGGCAGATCTTCGACGCAGACGCACCAATATTTGCTTGGAAATATTTTCGCAGTTTGTTAACGCCTTGCTGGGAAGTCCTACCCCAGGTCTCTCCAACGAAAAGCAGACTTGGTGCGTGAGTGTGCCTCTTGCTGCTAGTGAGTCACCTGGAGAATTCATCATTCCGTTAGAATATCGAGTGAAAGGACAATTGCAGTTTATGCTGTGCAGTATTACTGTAATGCCGTCGTTTGGGCACATGCTTCAAAATGTTGTGCCTGAGGCAGTGGACTGTTGCATTGTTCACTGATTATTTCTATTGCTTACTTGCCTGCTGGATGCATGTTTACAAAAGCTAATTAGAGTGGACTGTGCTATTAAGAGTGTTTGACTTTAAAAGGAGAAAGCTTGCTGTATAATCACTTTGCCTCAAGAGTATTTGAGCAAAGATTACTCCAGTGGACCTAAAAGGAGCCAGCAGGAGCAATCTCAGCAATTATTTTAACAGAATCAAACATTCAGATCCCTTAAGTGGCAGTGTGAAGTCTTACCATGCTAGCTACCTGATACCGGATTACATAAAAGGGAGATTTCTTTGTGTATGCACCATATCACTCCAGGCTATAGTTTGTTGCGGAACACTGGGTTTTATTTCAAGTTCAGTTTCAATATAAGTAACATTTATAACAGAAATCAGCACTAGAAAAGATCTCTGGGGTTTTTTTTTACTTCTTGTCCTTTCCAGTCCCCTCAAAGTAAAGTTCAGGAACTGATTCCACTCCCACAGCAAGTTTCCAACTACTTTTCTGGCTGCTTCTGGTTTCCACCATGGCTAGTGAAAGGTGAATCAAACCTAGGAAGGGCCAAATCCTGACGCGTCTTTATTCCCATCTATGCTACAAAGGCAGAAAGCGACATAACAAACTATTTCTGCAACAAAGGAGAATTTCTGGAGAACATAAAGCTTCCTGGCATCTTCACTAAGACATAGGCATGTTTATCCACCCTAAGGTTTTATGCAGGCAGTCTTTTGGCAGCAGCAGGAGTGAAGACATGATAAAAGCATATTTAGTCAGTTAATCCTACTTTGCAGACAGATCAGCTAGGAATTGTGTCCCAGATGAAACTCTTACATCTCCTCTACAGATGCCAAATGTAGTGATACTGCCCATCCCCTAGTGAAGGTGACGGAGATGATGATGCTGAGCACAGGCAGGAGAGGCTGAGGAAGGAGGTAGGGATGGAATAATAATTTCCCTTCCTCATGCATTTATTTTGACAATCAAGATTTATGTTCCAATTTACATTTTACTGTGGAGGTTGCAGCACAGAATGATATATCTAAAGGTGGGAAAAAAAATTGCCACCAAGATCATACTGAGTAGGAAAGATAGACTTTGATAGCAGGAATGTGCTCATGTTTGTGCCTGCAGCATTTTACTCCAGAGGGCTGGCCATTGAGGAAGCCTATTTTGACAGGTTCTCACAATCTTGGTGATGTGATGTGTGTATAGATGGAGAATCAGAAAATTTGGGAAACTTTTCATTTCAAGCTTACCACAAGCTAATTAGGCCAGATTTGTCAATTAAGATTCTAGTCTTTTTTCTTTTCTTTTCTTCTTTTCTTTTCTTTTCTTTTCTTTTCTTTTCTTTTCTTTTCTTTTCTTTTCTTTTC
>VWPW01031322.1:229905-381262 GCA_013389825.1 Crypturellus undulatus
TTTCCTTTCCTTTCCTTTCCTTTCCTTTCCTTTCCTTTCCTTTCCTTCCCTCTCCTCCCCTCTCCTCCTCCCCTCTTCTTCCCTTCCCTTCCCTTCCCTTCCCTTCCCTTCCCTTCCTTTCCCTTCCCTTCCCTATGCAACTTGCTTTGGAGCCTCACCCCAACATTTAAGCAAACGCAACTTGCTGCTGCCTCTGAAGCTCCCTTCTCAGAAAATTTCTGTGGGTTTCTTTCCGGGGGCCGTGCAAGTCAGACACAGCTGCTGAGGGTGGCACAAATCGCTCTGGCAGCAGCAGGGGTCTGCGCTCCAGTGACAGCCACCCCATGACAGAGATGTCCATGTGAGCTGGGGTGTTCAGAGGGGCAGGGTAAGAGAGGGAGCCGTGGCGAGCCACGAGAGGCGAGGGCAAACCGTAAAACCCGACGGGAAACATCAGAGGGAGAAATAAGAAGCTGAGATTTTCAAAAGTAAATTTCAAAGCTGTTTCCATCTGGCTGCACTGATTGCACTGGAGTGAGGTAAATTGAGAGCAAGCTGTTTCCAAAGGGTAATGAGACTTGCAAGGCACAAGGCAGGCCAGGGACACGGAGCCAATTTGTTGGGGATAGAGGCCTGCCTGAAATCCCTGCCTGGGAGGAAGAGGGACATTGATAAGGAGACTGGCAGAATAATAGGGTTAAATATTCACGTGCATTGCTCCAGTTTCAGCTGCTTGTCGAACACCTCCTTCCAGATCCTCATTGCTGCTGTGGACTCCCCTGCCCAAGATGCGAGAAGATCAATATATATACATTGACTGGAGTGTGGGTTGTGCCTCGGAGCAAGGGATTAGACCCTCCACTCCTCTATATGCCAGCCATGAACTTAATTTCTTTAATATGTGAGTTTAAGCCTTTTTATCCTGACTCAGTGCTTCTTTGGAACTGACAGTCTGTGCCTCTGAGCTCTCACTGAAATTGATGTTCAGACAGAGAGTTGTTCTTCTTCCCCACACCGTGTGGGTGCTCATGTTGACATCACTGCAGAGGGGGTGGGTTGACAGAACGCTGCCTTTGGGATTGAGTTGGGACAGAAAACTCTGATGATGGGTAATCCAGAGATTTGCTTCCATATAACTTAATATGTTTGCAGGGCTATTCATCAGTTCTTGCTGTTAAAGATATATACAGCAAGAGGCTAAATGTGGGAGGAAGAAACTTTAAATTGGGTGAAATATATACTTACTCTCCATAATTTGTTATATATATATGTTATATATCTTTTTGTCTGTCAAACAGATTTCATTTGGATTTGTAGATTTATAGATTTCCTTCTGGGAGCAGAAAGATTGCCCCATCTCCTCCTCAGGACTGCACCAAAATATTTCTGTGTTGGCCATACACTGTTAGCCCGTTAGTGCTATAATTTGTCCTTTATATGTCAAAATTGGCCAAAATCCAAAAAGTTAATCTTTGCAACAACAAACCTCAGAAACAGATCAAAATTCTACCAACAGTATCCCTCTGGGCAGACTGCATCTAGGGTTTTTATAAGCTGGGATAGGGACATGTTCAAATATTTCTAAAAGGTCTGATGATAACAGAAACCATTATAAGCTGAAGAAGCAGTAAGGTAACTTTCTTTGTGGCATAGCAGAGATTGCTTTTGATTCAACAGAGCACATCAAAATCTTCTGTAAGTAAAAGTTTTCTCTATACTTTAATCACAGACCTCTTCCATTGCTTTTAAAACAGTGGAGCTTCTGTCCATGTACAAGCCCTTCTATTTTCTGTAATTCTGTTTTGGTGAAGTCTATCATATTTTGCCAACCATCAGCAGTGATGACCACTCTGTGTTCAGTAATTTTCCCATGCGGTGCTCTCCATGCTATTCTGGATTCCCTCATTTTAGCCTTTGTCCTTGATGAAGTGAAGGCAGTGACTCAGACATAATCTCCCCAAAAGAGATATCAGCTCAGTAAGCCTCAGAGAGGACTACAAGCCCATTGACCTTTCAAGGCTTTGAGCTAATATGATGGCACTTTCTCCCTGCAGCAATTTGCATCAAGGATGGATGTGGCAGAAGAGGAATTTTGTATGCAGTAGGATTCAAAAGTATGAGGATTCGTGTTTGTTGGACCAGCAACAAATCAGAGTGCTAGTGCCATAAAATAAAACCTCCATTTTTAATCATTGCTCCTCCTACAAAAGTTTTGTTTTTTTCCTCCTAATTTGCATTGAACAAGAGGTCAGCATGTGTTGCTGACTCGCTGTTCCAACAGGGTCAAGATCTCCCCACCAAAGGCTTCTGCTGACTTGTTGCCGTCTGGGAGGAGTTCAGCTCAAGTCCAGAAGGAAGTTTTAGAGACCATCAAATTTATGGCAGGGAGGTTATCTGAGTGTTTCTATTCTGCTAGTATTTTTTTCTCTAGTGTACCCACCAATATCATGATATTGAGGATGCATTTAAAGCCAACGCGGCAATATTGCAAAAGAAAAGTAACTTACTCGCAAAGTTCTCTTGGGTTCTAGATCTGTGGTACTTTGTCAACTGAGCTTCTGCCTTTGAATTTAAATCCTAAACTAGAACCGGAACTAGAACTTAAAATCCTGAGATTTTAAGGTGTGCTGGTTAAAGTTCCCCATGAGGAGATGCAGCTTTTGGATAGCTGTTGGGGCTCAAAAATTTGCTGCATTCATAACTTTGTAGACTCCTTAGTTGGCATTTCCACTAAGGATACAATCTTCTTGGCGGAAATGACCACCTAAGAAATAATAATGGATTTTTCAATAACTTTCTTGACCTCGTACAACCAGAGTCGTGATCGTTTGTGCGAGCTGTGGGTATGCAGTACAGAAGTTCCGGTCTCAAGACGTCAGCAGCGGCAGCGGGAACAGAACCATTAAAAATGTATCCTGGGAAATAAGATGACGTAGGGCAAGCCGGGTGGAAGGTAATCGGTTCTGACAGGGATGCCCGCAGCTGGCTTCACAGTTACCAAAAAGTAGGAAATTGACCTCCCTGATATCTGCACAGTGCTTTTTGTCCCGGTAATAGCCTTGCTCCATGTCAGGCAGCATGAGCTGCTCTCCAGTCACTGGTCTTACTTTATAACAGAGAAATAGATTGTGAAAAGCCCAGCTATGCCCAAACTGTGGGTGAAGGAAGAAACAAGCTTTTCCTGTGTTTTCCATATCTTAGCAACAAAAAGATGCATCTTCTTGTTCTTGCAAACAGGCGTTAGCTCCTCTGGCTCCGAGGCACCAGCTGAACCAAGAGAAGGGGACTCCTAGGGTCTCTGTGGGGCTTTTTCCTTGTGGAGAGATGGCTGTCTGCATGACGAGGGATTGACCCCTCGGCCCATTCATACTAGAATTCATCCTATGCCTCCCCTCCCTAGTACTGAGGATACCATTTTAGGAGCAATGTATAATTATCTTGACAGTCTTCTTCGGGATACTTTTTTGCTTCTGACTTCACTCTTTGGCCTCTATTGATTTACTTTACATTATTGAAAACTGCTTGAAAGAAGAGAGTTTATGTAGTATTTATATCTGTAGCTTGATTGACTGCAGTAGTTTCAAAGGGATTTAGAGTATCCCTTTGAGGGCAAAAAGGAGATCTTTCAATTTCTAAAACTTATTCCCATTAAGGTAACCAGAGTTCAAGGCTCTCAGCGTCCTGTGTCCCTTCAGTCCTGTGTTTTGCAGTCTTGACCCCTAGTTCCACAGTTTATCATTATCTGTGAACTGGAGGAGACTTGAACAAGTAGTTCTCAGAAATTCCACTTATGAATAAAACATTGAAAGTTATTCTCCTGCACTTAAAATAAAACAGCAATTCTTTTCCTTCATCTGTGTAAAATTTCTCTATTAACGTCTGGCTTTGTATTTTCTGCACACTATTTCAGTGCATCTATTATAAATATTTATGTGATAAGAAAAATTTTGGAACTCCTTCAAGGAAATCAGATGAGAATGTGTCCACACTTCAAAAATAAATGCATAATGTAAGTGTTCAAACTATGCTATTATTAAATAACTATATCCAGTGAGTTTAGTGGTAGATTACTGCAATAAGAATGGATTAATATATGAATTTCATTTCATAATTAGGTTTCATCAATGCAACAGGAAATTCAAGTGAAAAAAGTATCACTAATCCCAGAGTAGCCTCTCAGATCCATACACAAATCTATTGGCAAGTCACCTTACAGATTACCTGGCTAACTTAAAGGGCTATCTTTACACTTCATGAAATATGATCTCCAGAAAGCCCGTGATAACCTTCTAATTTAATTTTTTATCTCTGAAGACTTTTTGCGTAACTGATTGCACACTGAAGTTACTGGAACTGCTTAAAATAACAAATGACAAGGCAATTTCCAGAAAATAATAAAAAAAACACTTTTCCCCCCAAAAACAGTTAGGTTTGGACAGCTTTGTCTAAAAAAAAACAATGATTTCATTTAATTTTTCTTGTGTGAAAGAAAAGCTTATTAGTGCAAAACACTGATTAGAGTGATCCATAAATCATTGCTTTGAATGATTTTGCCTTCCCTGCACCCTGTGCTCTGTAAATAAAACAAAGACAAGTCTGCATTCAGAGAGCCAAGCCTGCCTTCACGTGTGGGTGTGCATCCCACTGAAATGTCAGGTGGAGTCAGGTGCAGAGGAAGGAATCAGGGAAAAGAATTTGGAACAAGGGTAAGAAAGAAATGTTGGAGAAGGGAGGTTTGTGGGGGGAAGGTTCTGTGGATATTTTTAAGGCGATCAGGATTTAAAGGAAACAGGATTTAAAAGTGAAAAAAAAAATCCGTCCATAATTTTTATTAATTTCCTTTTTCTTTGGTTCTGATTGCTTTTTCAAGATTTTCTGTGATTCACAGAAACTAAGGTGGGTTCCCTTTTTAAAAGAAGTGACGTACAGTCCTCCAGCAATAGAATATAGAGGAAGCGTGTTTAGGATTTGGACTTTCCAACTGCAGAACAGCAGAGTGAAAGTAAAAACAGATTAGCTGAAAGACATAGCTGGACCTTGGGAGACCAGAAAGTATCAGGAAAAATGATAGATGGGGATTCCTGGTTAGCTTTCAACTTCAGCTTAAATTGCCCAGGGATGTTCAGTATCATCTACCTTAGGATTGAACAAGAGCAAATAGTTCATGGATATTTAATTTCTATGACCTGAAGAAACTATATATTAGTAGGAACTAACACAGCACTTGGAAGTTAGAAGGAACTAACACATGGAAGGCATTTCTCCAGCCATTGGAAAGCATCTTTTCCAGTGCAGCCCAGACTGGGATTCAATGGTAAAGTAAAACCAGGCTATCATCTCATTCACAAACAGAGTTAAAGTGATTTTTTTTTTTTTGGTCCCTATTACTCTTATCTTTATTTCAGCCCGACTTTCTTTATAATACAAACTAAAGAATCTCTCTAAAATCTCCATCAAGTTGTCATAGAGTTTGCCCTGACAGACATCCAGAATGATGGAGAGATCACTCCCTTTCCCAAATGAACATTTCTAAAGGTTAATTACAAAAAAAAAAAAAAATTTGGATTTTTTTTTTTTTTTTTTCCATCTTTTAGTGCCAGAGCTGTGCAGTATCAGGAATCTCTTCTACTGAAGTATGTATGCACAGTGCTCAGGTCACTTCTTAAACATCTCATAAAGTAAATAATGGATTGAATTGCTTGAATTACCCCAAAGGTATTATTTCCAGATCTGTAACCATTCTTTACCTTACAGTGCTTTCCAAAGGATTTATGCACTTCTCTTTTCTCATGACTCTGCTTAAACGAGAACCACAGATCCATTTTATTTTGTTTGTCTAACACAGCTTTTTGGAGGTGAAATAATTCTCTCTTTCTTCAGAAATCATGAAACTTGAAGAAATCTACCTATAACCCAGATCTCTCCTGCATTCCCCCTGTCTCTGTTTACCAAAGCATGTAAACAGAACACTCTATGCAAAATGACAGGTAAGAAACTACATGGATTTCATTTGCTGCAAATGTAAAGTGTCAGAGACATGCGCCATGTCACAAAACGTCTTATCTAGGGCATGGTGTGGAAGAACCAAAGAAAAGAAAACAACAGCATTACATAAAACAAAGGTAAGGTTTGACCTTCAAGCCCATCCAAAAGAAGCTCACCTTATCACTATACATGAAAATCTGTCATAAGGAATCTATCTCAGCTATCATAAACTTCTTTGGAAATATGATTCTTTGGAAAACAAAGTATAAATTCCCTGAGTTTGTTTTCGTTTCTGGTCATGAAATGAAAATATTGTTCCTCTGTGTCTAACAGATCCTAAAGCTAGTGAAGTTTGCTGTATTTGGATGTTTCCTCTAAGATTTACCTGACGATGTAGCATTTGAGCTGACAGATTACTCTGCAAAGAGGGATAGGTAATAATCCTGACAAATGACAATCTCACAGCCCTAATCTGGACTATTAGTACAAGAGCTCTCTCCAGTGGCAACTTTGTTACTTCTTTTGATGTTCACCTCAAGTACCACTCAAGAGACTTTAGGCTTTTTTTGTAAATAGTGCAACAATCACCCGTGATTGGTATAGATGCTTGTGGCGAGATGCTTGACTTCATACTCACTTCACCTGGTGTCAAGTGTCTGCAGTGATAATGATGGAGTCTATGGCGTCTATGGAGTCTTATCAGTACTCGTGGGGCAGAGTTCATCTAATCTAGTTTAAGTTATTCACTGCAGGATGAGTGCTGAGGTTCCTCCAATAAATTTAGATTTAAAAATGGAGTCAGACACCCTGTCTGGTTATTAGAAATTTCTATCCATACATCTGTGGGTCATGTGTTCCTCACATGTTGCCAATTACCTTCTTATTCACCTAGAAACACCAGGCCCTGGCAAACTGCCTTATTCTCCTGCAATGCTCCTTCAGTAAAGGCATTGCATTTCCTCCTTGAAAACTGTTTGGTTTGAGGGGGTTAGGTCAGAGTCAGACTGGTGTGACTCTTCCTGCTGTTTCTTGCCTGAATTCCTGTCCTTATGGACACTTTGCTGTTGTCATTCTTGCCATCCTTGTCCATGTATGGCGACAAATCAACTAGGGACTTTTGGACCTAACTCGGTTACCAAGGTCTTTCTCTCAGGCAAGAAAAGACAAAAGAAGACAAAATTCTGTTCTTTGCAACTGCTGAAGGCCAATTGGTTGGCCAAAACTAGGTGGACACTGAAATATATGATTCTGGTTTCTTCTAAGGATAGCCTTTAGGGTCCACCTCTTTTTTGTCATGCCATACCTTACTATAGAGTTTAATTTTAATATTTGTGCTAGGAACCTTGGAAGTCTTTGCTTGTCAGGAGCACAAGAACAAAAATCATATTTGATTTTGTTCCAGTCACAAAAATTGGCTCCTCTTTGGTCTGTGTGGGCATTTTTGTTCCCCCTTTTTCACCTGAAAGATATAAAAAGCATGTGCCAGGCAAGGCATTTCACTTAGCGACTTTTCTCTGGATGCTGAAATGACTAGGGAATAACAAATCCTATAAATAAAACTGTTTTTCAGCCAGAGAAGACTGATTGATAAAGGTCACTAAATGCTTCCCTGCTGGAGTGTGAAATCAATGAAAAGTTTAATCTGGTATGATTTGGCAATTTGTCAGATTTAGAAGAGCTGATGTGAGCTGAGGATGCGGAACCCAACAAGACTAGAAGAGATAAAACAAAACACAGACCTAGAAAACAGCAAAAAGCCCTCCCAGTCCTTGCACAGGCTGAGTTACCTGTGTGATAGCTCTGCCAAAAAATAGCTACCTGTGTTTTCCTCCATCAGCATACTTTTTTTTGATATCTTTTGCTAATGGAGGTACCATGCAGTAAAGTGACCGAGAGAGAGATATTTTGCTGCTTGTGCTTGGCTGCTCTTTTCTGGCTAGTGGGCAGGCTGCGATTTATGAACCACAGGGTGTTACCGAAGGTTCACAGATTCAAAGAGTGTGAGTTCCTCAGAAAGTTTTAGAAATAAGGAAAATCCTTTGTCCTCCAGCAGCACCTAATCTAGGTTCTGATCCATGAAATCAGAGGCCACAAAGAAAGCCAATGCTGTCCAGACAGTAGCTGGGTAATACGGACCAGAAATGGGTCATGTCTTTGCAATATCTGTCCCCTGGTAAAATTGGTAAAAACTGTGAAATCAGCAGGTTCAAAAGTTATTAAACAACCAGTTTGTCTCACACAGGTATGTGCCCAGAGGAGGCCTGCAAAAGTCTTGCTTGCTACTTCTTTGTGTCAAAGTCGAGGCAANACCTGCAAAAGTCTTGCTTGCTACTACTTCTTTGTGTCAAAGTCGAGGCAAACAAATCTGTGTTGCCCCTTGAAAGTCATTAGTTTGGCGGAAGTTTGTGACCGAGTTTAATGAAAACATAAAATTATGAAAAAGAAGTAATGCTGTAACACTGAGGAAGATTTTACTCAGATAAAATTATTCTTCCCTATTAACTTTTATACTCTTCGAGGATCGTTTTTTGCCTGTTTTTCAAAGAAATTAGTTTGTGAAATTCTCCGTCTTTGTATATGTGCATGTTTTTCTGTTATCCCGAAATAAATTTTGTCCCGAAATAAATTTTTGTAAATAAATAATAAATAATAAATTTTTGACATGGAGATCCCATAGAAAATGAATTTCTTGTGACTTCTATGAAAATGGGCCACCAGGTTGAGGGCAGACACATTTTAAGTGCTGTATTAGGGAGGGGTGTTGGATCACCATTATGCCCCAGAGAGCTGGAGGAGATGAGACCTTAGAAGTGCCCCAGTAATGAAAAAATCTTCAAATGGATCTCAAAATAAATGGACATAAATAGATGCTTTTCTATGGGTTTATAAGTTCCAGCACACACAGGACTATTTATCTTGTTTTTTATTCATAAGGTAGCCAAGTCCTGATCCAGGATGGGATGCTACGTATCCCTGAAAGGATTTGATATGGATATGTCCCAAGACCAAGATGAGTCAAGTCTGGAGTAAGTATACTACTTTTTCTTTACCTAAGTATACCTATCTCTTACTCTGCATATTTCAACTACAAATTCAGACTTTTTTTTTAACTCTCTTTTTAACATTATCATGTTTTGCTTACTGTGATGTGGAAGCCTTAGAGGAAATTCATTTATACTCAGCTTTTTCTTAATAGCCTAACTTCAACTTGACACAGCTCAGCAGTGATCCTAAGGAATTTAGTTTTACATTAAGAGACTTTAAACAGAAGCAGAATGAAAATTGATAGTGAAAGGCCTTCTGTGGATCTACAAATCCATTTTCTACAAAATTAGCAGAAAGCCTCCCATTAGCCTCAGTGCCCTTTGGATCAGGCCCACAGAGGATGGTATGCAAACATAAATCTTTTATAGATTCCCAAATATTAAGTTTTTCTTTTTTTAACCAAGATGTACTTTTTGCCAGCTCCTAAACTAAATGACCAGACAGCATAAAAGTGTTTACATAATTTTTTACTATAAATTGAAAATGTCACAGTAGAGCTGTCCACCCACTTTCTGCCCTGTTAATGTGAAGAAAAAAAAAATCCAACACATGCCTTATGACAGCTCATGCATTTTCAATAACAGCTCTTAAAAAGACAGTTCAACATGCCAGCTCTCATGACATTGCTTCCATATGGATTTCCCATTCCAAAAACAGAGAAAAGTCAGTAAACTTGGATATACACAGGCTGTGTGAAAACTACTAACAAATTATGATTTTAAATAATACTGCTAAGGATTACTGCTACAGACTATGTTTATTGAAAAACATGGGAAAGCATGAATGGGAAAGCATTGGTTAGAAATAAAAATCTGTAAGTTTTATTATTCGGAGCATCCTAAAATCTATGCACTAATATTTGTATATGTCTGATAAGTTAATTCATTATTACTTCAAAATGCCATCTTCCAGATAAAATTCATTATATGTCCTATAAGATGTTTCTTCTTTTATTGTTGTCATGTTTTGTAAAGATGCCCTAGTATTTCTCTTTATTAGAAATCAAAATATTAGAAAAAAATAGTAGTGATATTCCTGGTACTGACATATGCAAATCTTACTTATGTGAAACACTTTAAAATGTTAGAGAATTTAATGAGACTCAAATCAACTTACCTGACAGATAAAATAGTTTTCCCTTAATTTCTTATTCTCCAGTCATCTGGACAGAGACTCTATACAATAATCACTTACTGGTTAAGAAAATGGTATTAAAAATAAGGATTGGTCTGCAAAATGGTGATCCTTTATTTGACTGTTTTGCTTTATAGTTATTGTGCTCTATGAGTAAAACAATGTTTCATTGTAGAACATGTTAAGACATGTTTATTTAAATGACAACAATACATAATAAAAATTACTATGTCTAAAACTAATCTTTTAATGGTATTTATGAACAAATGCTGATGAATCTGTCAAAGTGTCCATCATGACTTCCTAAGCCATGTAGACACTGTGGACACTTTTATTACATCTAGTCATGGTCAGTCCCATCTATCATTATAAAGTCATGTGATGAAGCAAATTATTAAACTCAGCAGTCTGATGAAGGGTATTTATTAATACCAGGACAGCTTGCCTGAATTTCCTGGGAAGTACCAGAATCAGTTCTGACCTTCAGTAAATGCATCTGAACACTGGGAGGCACAAATATTTAATAAACAGATTGCAGTTGTCAATTATATCTTCCTATGACCACAGTCTTCAATTCTATCATCTCAGACATAGTTTATTTCCTAGAAAAAAAATGAGCTACTGAGTAGAGAAGAAATGCATCTGACCTATTTTTTTGTGCCTAGGTTGGCACAGAAGTGGCCCAACTTGGCTAAGTTGGATTAATATCTTCCCTCTGGAATCCACTGAGATGGACAACCACCCTGTGTGATGACTTTTTATCTTTGGTCTAAAATGAATGAGATGAGCCTCCAGAAATGCGTGGCAGAACCAGCATACCCTAATTAGTTTTCAGCATCATGATAAGCACCTTCTCTAAACAGTCTTCATGAGAGCAAGATCCATATTCAACATATTAGAAATAACAGAGTTCACAAGATGATATGGACAGGTTGTGAAAAGAACTCCTAGGATCACCATCAATAAAAAGGTATGGAAACACAGAGGTAGAATATGGATCACAACCACCTTCTCTCTCTTCTCTTATAAGGAATAAGTCTACCTGAAATTTGTGACATTTGTTCATCTTTAAACATGTGATTTCCTCTGGATGGACCTCAGATTTGAAATCTAAGCAAGGGAAAAATATACATATATAGTCTCCTGTTTGGCTGCCCAGGCAGAAGAGTAATACAGTTATTTTTCAGTGTAGTTCTATAATCAATGAGATTAGTAAGAAAACATATGGTACTCATTATTACTCTTTGATATTTTGTAATTTAGGGACATGCAGAGAACATTAATAGTGTTATATCTTAATGACAATGTGCATTTGAGACTGCAAAGTAGATAAGTAATAGGCACTGACTATCTTTATTCTTCTATATAAAAGGAAAAATGAACATAGGAAGGAAAATGAGACATAACATGAATGTCTCTACTTCAAAACCTGGGCAAAATGAAAATTGAGCCCTTTTATTTTTTTATACTAAAGTTGATGCAGATATAATTCATGCACAACTTGCAGTTTGTTACCGCAACTAGAAGAGTATAAAAAGGATTTATTGTAAATGAGGAATAGGAATCCTATTGTTTAGAAATAGATGGTTAAAGAAAGATAATGTGTTTTCTTTCACTGTTTAAAAGCATTTTATGAGGAGTGTATATAAAGAGTATAAGAGTTTACACTCCTTGTAAAGAGTTTTCAGTTATATCCCAGATTCTAAAAGTGAATCATAAAGTTAGCAGTACAGTCTTAAAGGAAATTTTCATCAATTACATAGCAAGGAGAACTTGATTATAAACCATGAAGATGTAAATTAATCTAGGTTTTCCAGAACTCCTTATAAGAACTCCCCTAAGCAATATTTTTTTCCCTAAGTATGACGTCATGAAAACACATTTTAACTGTCTGGCACTGCTAGAGTAACAGCACAGAAAGAGAGGATAGCCAAGTCAGCCAGCAGCAGGCAGCTCTTCTATGTCACCATCTGCATAGGACGCATACCCATCACGTGAAGACACTTTTAGGAGCTACAGAAGAGTTTTATGGTGCATGAGATACCATAAAGATCCAAGTTACATTTTATATATATAAATAAAATTGAGTATGTCTCTAGTGTCATGCTGTTAGACCATTTCTCAATGTATCTCATGTAAAAATATGAGTAAGATAAATAGCTGCAGAAGATACAGATCACATCTTCAAAAGGGATCCAGGATCTATTTTAAAAGGCCAAGAGCCCAAGCTTCAGTTTACAGCACAACAGCAATAGACTCTTTACAGGCTGCACCAAAGATTTCCATGCAATTCTAAGGCTCCCGTCAGAACAGGTGACTACGGAAAGGCCAAATACAGAACTGAGACACCCTGGGGCATAAATGCAGAATGGAGAAAGCTGCCAGCCCAGAATAAACTTTGCCATATGGATTTGTTGCACTTAATTGAAACCAGGGAGTTATAGCAGCTGAATGATCACTTTGCAGGCATGAGTATGTACCTTTTCCTTGGTGTGGATATTTTTTTCTCAATCTCAGAGTTGTAGGATGCTTCCTCAGCTGCAAATGACCCCGATATTTAGCTAGCTCCAAGGAAAAGATGGTGTTATACCTTACTAGCTCTTTCCATTTGGAGATTTCAAAGTCCTTCAGAAACATAAAGGAATCTAGTCCCACATTCTTCTGTGAGGATGAAATTTATTCCAGAGGATTTGCTGGCTGTGAATCAGGCAAGAGAAACAAAATACTAGGGAGCAGGAGCACTGGGAGAGTCAGTATTTGTTTCCAAACAAAACACAGACAGCAGACAAACATTGCTCAGGCCTGAGCAGTCACACGAAGCCTTGTGTCTCAGATCTTATCTTCAGAGACATCAGAAAGTAGCTCTCTCTCTGAAAATAGCAGAAGTTATTAGACCTTGCAGTTTATGTCCAACAATTAATGGGAAAACAATATGTTTAGGACACAGTGACATTACACACTCTGTTGCATTTTTTTTTTTCTGTTCACAAATCTACATTCATACCTAAAGAGGAATAGAAGTCCGTAAAATATGTGACAAAAATGTAACCCCACATGTCTACTCAACATACCGTCCTCAGTATCCACATGGCATCACAGCCCACTTACATCTTATTCTATGGATGGTCCTTCCCAACTGCAAGTGGCTGCTGGCTGGGCTCCCTGTTTGCTAGGCTGGGGAGTTCTCCGTCCAGAGCAGCTCGGAGAGAGCCCCAACCCAGTAACCCTAACAATGGCACTTGGAGAAATATGGGATGAGAATAGTGTTCTCCTTCCATAAATGTTGGGCTTGAGACTCATGAAGCATTAATGCCCCTGTCAGCGCTGGCAAGTTGCTTATATCTCCATTTTTCAGGCAATAGGTGTCACAGTCCCCACTGTGGAGGCCGCTGATGGTGTGAGCATTGGGCACACAGTCCAGAAAGAGCCGATCCCGAAGCATTTGCCACTCTACATCCTTGGTTGCTGTTACTAGGGTTTCAGGTGTCCATGAAGCGAATCTGGGCCTGATGAGTATTCAGTTTAGAGAAAAAGAATTGTATGTCACCACCTTTACATTTTGTATTTGGGACATTTTGTACTGTATTGATGATGGACTACTCAGTGGTGCATTTTTTCCTTCCTTTCAGAGGGGTAGCGATGCATTTTCTTTTCTTGTTAACATAACATTTATATACAGTTCATTTCATGGCTAGCTGTCCATCCTTATATTCCTGACTTACAGATGAAGAAACTAAAGTATAAGGAAATTGAAAGAAGGAAAAGTATAGTTTAGACAGTGCTTTGGAGCTTAAATCCAGCCGTTATCCCAGTTCTGCCCCATCTACATAGGCATGCAAGAGTTTATTCTGCCACCAAACCTAGGAACCAAGTGTTAGCCACTGAGAAACGCCAAAGTCACAACACTCCTTTCCTGCGCACCCTGGATCCTGTCCCCGCGCTGTGTCCATGTGAGAGTCACAGACTGACTTTCCTGGGCTCACCTGGCAGAATCATCCATCACAATTGGTTCCACAAGGTCACGAAGCCTGCAACCACTGCAGGTGCTGAAACCAAAATTTGACATAATGACCAAAACTCCACTTGAATCCCAGTGTCAGAATAAATCCCCTGGAATAACCATAATCGATTAACAATAATAGACGTGTATAATGGCTTCTCTCTTTTCTGTATGAGAGACAGAGCTCTTTTTTTTCACCTAATGAAAGTTATAAAGGATGTATTTGTGCCAGAAGCACCCGTTCTGACACACTATTGACTTGAGTGGAGAGCTTCTTTAGCTTTCAGTAGTCTTTGGGCCAGGCTTGCAGAGACACATTTGTTCTTTTTTTTCTTTTTTCTGCGTAATCGGAAAACTGCCTCTAAGAGCAGCTGTTGCTTTTGACCATGAATCATCCATCACAGAGATGCTGATGGTGAAGCGGACTGACACCTACAGCGCCTCTCATGTAGTTTGCAAAGCCAGTTATTCCCCTACAGACCAGACCAGTCAGGAAGCCTGAATGGAAAAGCTTCAGCACCAGCTCTTGGGCTGAAACTGCTGCCACTCAAGCAGGCACAGATGGAAAGCAGTAATTAACTTAATTAGCCACACAATCGAGGAATGGGGCTGCTGATCCCTGGGAATCTAACTAATCATAAAATACTTTACATCCCTGTGGTGTAATAAAATCAGCTATGTTCAGATAAGATGGAGTAGCCAAAAGATTATCAGACACGTGGAACCACAGATTATGGCTGTGGATCACTGTGGCCAAGTGTATTCTTTGCCCCTTTCTCCCTCACTCTCATTGCTAATGCTAGACTGCTCTGCAGTGTGTTCGCTGCTGATTACTCCTCCATGGTACCCAATATCGAGCATTCCTGGCTGCTCTGACCTGTGTTAACACACAGGGATAGCAAACTGCCCGTTGATGCGTTGTGCTTTAGAGCAACCGCTGGTCTGAGGTCCACCACGGTGCAAAGGGACAGTTTAAGTAAGACTGAGGACTACATCGTGAAACGCATTCAATGTGTGTGATAAAGTGAGGGTGTAAATGTGGAGCTAATATGGAGATGGCTAGGTTTTATTTTAACTTTGTTTTTACTCAGGCAAACCCATTGATTTATTTGGAGTAGCAGCTTTTAGCCTATATCAAATGCCATGTTTCTTTCTTCAGCTGATTTTGTATAAAAAAATTCACTGTGAGCTTTCGTAATAGAAATATATTCTTTGACAACAGGAAGCATCCCCCAACTACCACCTGCAGCATTCAGATTTTTGTGTTAAAAAAGCTCTCCCTATATGAAGAGTACAGCAGATTGCAGACACATATTTCTGCTGTATTTAACTCTTTCATGGATAACAGTTCTGCTCAGCATTTTGTGACAAAATTGTAATGGATGATGTGTGGATGAAGCTTATATTGGTGCTTTGCTGCAAGAAGACCTCCATTACCTCATGATGGGGAATCTTTGATGCACAGAAAATTCCCCTGCAGTTTGCATCAGGGATATCACCCCCATTTCTTTTATTTCACTTACTCATTTTCCTTCCTATAGAGTGAATGGTAACTTGGAGGGTCTGTGGCATTTAAGGAAATGCCAGAAACAATGGAAAACTCTCTGTCCTTGTTGTCAACCTTCAGGCTTCTTGAAGGAGGTGTTACCACTTTGTATCCTTTCTTCAGTAATGGGTAGAGCAGCACTCTGCGTTTTGCACAGATGGAGGAGAATAATAGTCTGTGGGAGAAGAAACAGTTTAGTAAAAAAATGTGGAAAACAACTGTGCAAAGCTGCTGTAATAGTCTTCTTTAGGAGAAATGTTACCTTTCTCAGACAAAGATGAGCCGGGCTAGCTGCTTGTGCAGCACAGGTGCATCATATTGTGGTCATCCTCATTAACTCTGTTATACAGATAGGGAAATTGGAGACTCGGAAACTCGTAAAGAACGTCCGTCAAGGTTGCTGGTTTTATGTGGTGGAGAGAACAGCTGCGTGTGCAGTAGCCTGCAGCAAATATGCAGGAGTCTCCCCAAGGCAGCCTCACAACCAATGACAGCTTTAATTGCCCCAAAAGTGGGTTATGGCACTTATCTCTTTCTTTAGAATGTCCTTTTATGGGGGAGGAGTGGAGGGGTACAGGAATAATTTCAGAGGAAAAGTGGTTTGGTGGAAGGGGCTCTATCATCTATCTGAATTTTGTGCTCATGGGCACTCATGTCAAGAGCTGAACAGCAGTATTTTCTATTGGGGATATCTGTGAGACACCATGGCTTGTAAGCAACTTTCTGAGGGCCTCTCTCCGCACTGAGACCTCAAGACTCAAACGGCTTCATTTACCTCAAACACCTACGTAGATTCAGCTCCCTGTGGGTAGAACTGTATGTAGAATTCCGTTATGTCCTTAGTGTTACTTCAGTCGAAGAGGGCTGGTCATTTTAAGGAAAATTCCCCAAAGCACGTCATTGTCTGTCTTTGTCAATGTGACTGTTGGTGGTTTGAACACAAGGATGAGATTGAGAAAGCTGGGAATGCTTTAACTGCCTTTGTCACTGATGTTCTTCATTGCTTTGACCAAACTAGGGAGCCTGTGTGCCTTTGAACAGTCTTCTCTAATAGCTTTTGTTTTTGTTTTTTTGCAAGAGATGGCCTCTGAATGGCATAGGGACCAAAAATGAGTCTGATGACAAGTCTATGCTGGATAAATCTTTTTAAAATGCTTGCTTGATGTTACTAGAAATTATTTATTAAAGCTTGTCTGTGAAACACAAAGACTCACAGAATTGCAAAGCCTATTTCAAAAATATAGTAAAAAATTTCTCAGGAAGAACTCTTTTTTGCCTTCATTGAAGTCAGCAGATACTACCTGTGTTCCTGAATATGTTATCTGCCTAGCACAGAATCAATAGACACACTATAATGTGCATCATTTTGGACTTCAATAATGGATTTGTCTGACCAAATAAACTTTGATATTCTGATGGGTTTGTAGAAGACCTCAGGCTCTTGCTCCAGCTGTTTCTGTGGAAATGGATGTCTTACATTTGGAATGGCAAACTTTTCTCCAAACTAATAAATTTTAAATTATATATGGTAATCTGTTTAGCTGACAGCAGCTGTCTCAGAAATGTGCCCAGGATTCTTTTTTTTTTTTTTCTTTTTTTTAATTTTGACACCCACCAAAGAGTCAAAGTCTCAATTCTTAAACACTGTTTCAGACTTGGCAGTCTCAAAAGGCTGAACATGTTAGACTGGAAACTTGTTTATGCTGCAAGATCCGTTCAAAACTGTGATTGTAAAGATGCACATGGGCAGCTAAGGCAGTTGTAGCTAGTTCACTCTTGTTTCACTCTTGTTTTCCAGGGACCAACAAAAGGAGCAGTAGTTTAATGGTGCAAGTAACTGAAAGTGATAAATGTCAGCAGATTTTGCTCTTGCATCATAATCCACAGGGGCCAAGTGAGAGGGTGTCTGAAGGCTGCCTGACACTTGGCAGAACCACATAGCCCTGTGAGATGTCACTATAATTTACTATTAAAATTTGTCAGTATTTCTGTCTCCCTAGAACACGTTTCTTAGAAGAAAATGTTCAGACAAGTCTTACTGAAATCCCTTTTTTTCTAGATGTTCCCTGATCATAACATCCTCAAATCTGGATCGAGATAGACCCATCATTGCTTGAATTTATTCTCACCTCCTGTTTCACCCAGGATTAAATTCCATAAATTAAGTTTGCCTGAAGCTTATCTGCCACTTTTAATATTGTGCTTTGCTGATGTATAGTTGAAAAAAAAGTAAAAGAGAGATTAACAAATGGAACATGGATGGATGGTTAGGAGAATGCAAAATTTATGCTAAAAGAGGTTAAAAGAAGTTGATTTGATTAACCTAGGAAAAAAAAAAAAGAGAAAGAAAGACTGAGAGAGATATGCTTATATTTGGCTATTAGAAAGAGGCAGAAATACAAAACTAAAGAACTTAATTAAGTGTTAAAAATATATTTAAACTAGAAAAAAGGAGTAAGGAAAGTGAAAGAAGCAAAGTTCTTGAACAAACCCCCAATCATGGAGATGAGGAGCTTGGAAGATTTCAATGTTTTAATGTAAGTTATTAAATCATGGAGTCATGGTATGTGATTTATTTGAGAGGAGATTGTTGGATAGGACAAGGATGAGTAGGATCTTGAAATTAAATTATATTATATGAAGATATGATATATAATTTACTTGTCTACCCAAAAAGGAGATGAAAGTAGATAGATCATGGCAAGTCTGCTATGCTCTGTTATAGCAGCATTTACTTCCCTGCATACTTCCTGGGGTCTACTCTTGCCTTCAGGGAGTGGGGAGGAATATTCCCTTGCTTGATGTCTAACTTTTTTCTTTAGAGAGACAGAGAAAATTGGTTTTCTTCCAAAATATCTGAGATGATTAGCTACAGCTGGAAAAGGTCCCCTGGGCAGGGGTTTTGGTGTATCAGGGGCAACCAGAAACATTTCACTGCTCTGTTAGTGATATCTTACCTATACATTCTTTTTTAAACTGATTAATCAGTCATATAAGTGATAAAAATATAGCAAATCAGAGTACACATCTAATCTGCAAGGTCCAAGACCTTTGTCTCATATGAGTTGCTACAAAGCCCATGCCACCTGTAAAAAGGAAATACAAAAGTGTTGATATGTTCAGGATAGGATAGGCACACTCCTAGTTACACTCTAGGAGGGTTGAGTTGCTATCTTTTCTCCATTAACTACCTGAAAAATAATTCTCCCAGAAAAATGAGATACCCAGATGGATGAGTAAATCTGGGCCTCTGTTTGTCTGCCTTCATCAAATACTGGTCTGCCAAGTCAGCCCAGTAATAAAAGTATCTTATACTAATGCAGAATGTAAATTACTCAGAGGAAAACATGACATTCTTGTGACATGTTTTGGAGGACCAGGTCTGATCAGGTGTGACCCCAGTGGCATTTTCTCGATGATAATAATCTGATCCTTCCTGTAGGGTCAGAGCACAAATATTTATTTCAAAAGTCAGAGCATTGGATGGCCACTGGATTATTAATTTTTTCAGTCTTATTACACATATCTATTCTCTGTGGGATAACAGGAGCTCAGGTCTGTATATACTCCTAGGCCCTAATGAGCCTTGACACTCAAAAAGTAAAGAAATCTAACAGCATATTTTACAGTAGACTCTAGTTGTGATAAACTCACACTGATTTAACAAATAATAAAAAAAGAAACAGTTATAATTAACACTTATTTTAAATGTAACCAGCATGACATTTTCAATTAAATAAATCTCATGAGACAGAATGTGCTATATTGAATTAACACCTCTACAGGATATGTGCTTTTTAAAGCAAGTACATAAATTAACAGTATTCTGCAGGAGCAAGTCCTGCCTTCCTTGAATGTGCATTCTGAAACCTTGACTTACAAGCTTTCCAAAGTAACTATTGATTTTTTTTTTTTTTTTGGAGTGACTGAGTTTCATATCCCTTGTCGAGGAGGGGAGAAGCCCTCAGTCATTTTAATGGGGTCATCCATCTGCTGTGGAGATATTTGCATGCTCTTACATTTGGTGTGTCCACTGCCTCTGTTGTGCGTGTCCTTCAAGGGACATTTTGTCGTTGCCAGGTAAGAAGTCCATGGGTGGCTTGTGAATTTGTGCTGGACAGAATGAAATTTACAGAAATTGATCTGAATGACAGATGAATCTCTGTATTTTGGGGTAGTGTATCCTAGTACTTGAGTGATGAAGATGGGTATTACTCACACAGACTCATGAGACAGGGGAGGAATGGCTCAAAAAACAAGAAAGCATTTGTAGTTTCTGTGGAAACACAACTCTCACTCTTGGACCTTCTGCTATCAACACAAACTTTCCTTCTGAAATCTTTAGTACATCTGATACTTTCCTACTAGCATAATGCAGCAATGATTTCATTCACAGTATGTAGCAATTTTGCTGACATCAATAAAAATGTTTTACATGGTCCTTCTGTGGCTACTGTTAATCTATTTATTTCTGGCTTGAGTGATGATGATGATTTTAAGAAGGAGCAAGCAAGTTCCTGGGAATATGACCAGTCAGAGATAAACCTCAAATGATGCAAGAGTATGACAAATATGTGACACTGACCCTTTCTGCTCTTTTGTTGGTTATTCTTCTGTTTCCTTTAAAAAGCACTTGGAGTTTTATGGGTTAAATATAGCAGAAAGGGGAAAAAATCATTGCCTTACTATTTCCTTTGTTATCAAAGCAACTGGAACAGCACTTTTCTATGAGAGATTTCTGTTAAACTTGCTTAGCCACTCTCTGTCATCTTTTTTTTTTCTTTTGATGTTAATAGCAAGCAGCTAGAACTAGAAGATAATGAAGAATTAAAAGATTAGAGATATGGAAAGTTTATGCATTAAAAGCAAAGTCAGAGAGTAGAAAACTACAATCACTGAGATAATGAGAGTGAGGCATATAATACCTCTTCAACTAGAGAGAGAGAAAAATATCTCCATGGTGTTTTTATGCAGGAGGAGCTGGTGCTACTTACCTCTGGATGGCAAAAATAAAGCAGCTAAGCTATTATGAAGAGTTCAGAAATGAAGCTGAACTGCTCTGGACAGAACCCAGTGATTTTCTCTCTAACAGTTTGCACTGCTAAAATCTGGGTTGCAGCCTTCTCATGTGCCCCTTGTTTGAAGGATCAGACCTTTCAGAAGAATGGGTTGTCCTTGCCTATAGCTGCACTAAACTCACCACATCTAAATGAAGTTAGTAGATGAACTTGGAGGAAAATAAAGTTTACCATGATCCCTTCAGACGCAGACCACAAGAGAGATGCTCAGGTGCTTAAATATTAATTACTAGAATTTTTTTGAAACCCTAAGGTATCCCAGGTGCTTTCTACCATATCTCCAGAGACGTTTCGTCTCTTATGTGTTCTCTCTCATAGCTGTGAGCCCTGTACCTGTCCCAGATACCTCAAAGCATCCGCAGTAATGCTGCAGTAAAGTTTTTGGTTTTTTTTTTAATATTCATACAGTGAACCCATAAATAAACAGAGAAACCTTGGTTTCAGGCTTGTTGTTGATGTTTTGGGTCTATTACACTGAAGTGGGAATAAATCACATCCAATCAACCTTACAAATGTTAATCTTTTTCTAAACTCTGTTATCCCCAGAAAAACAAGCAAACAAAGAAGAACATAACTAGGCAAAAAAGATCAAAAAAGCATTTTGCTCTTTCTGATGGAAGGGCCAAGCATGTGGCACTTGTGTTTTGAGTCATCAAGCTGCAGACTGCAATGACCATTCTGACCGTATCTGTTCCTTGTTTAAAAAAAGATGATGGTACTTTCTGTAGTGAGGGGAATTTGGTTTCTCTTTTGTGTAAGAGGATACTTTTGAATCTGATAACTTCTGAAAAAAATTGTGGGATAAACTTTAAAAGATATCTGATTACTGTTACTAGTATTTCAGATCCTATATTCTACTTTACAGTTTTCCACTTCACATTTTTTCCAAAGTATAACTATTGAACAATACTGGCTTTTCTTTTATTTCCACCACGTATAATGCAGTGACCTTATTGTGAAAGCTTGTGCACTATATTCCATTAGCAATCATCTGTACCATCCACACTATGCAATAACTTCTGCTGTTGCTGCTGTTGAATGACATTTTTAATCTCAATTTCAAGCCAGAAATAACATTTTGGGAGCCTCTTGAGTATAGAAAGGATTGCTAGTACAAGTGTCAGAGAAAATGGACTTAACCATCAGAAATTATTTGCAGAGGTCTGTCAGTCTATAAAATAATGGAAATTTTATTGCAGTAGTCATTTAAGCTTAGGAAGTACAAAGCTGGTTTGCCAGTAGTGTTTAAAATTTGATGCTGCTGGAAAGACCTGAGCATTTGAAATATTTCATTAACCTTCTGTGCTTCCTTCATTTAGTAAGTTGTGCTCTTGCCACTGTTCTAATGAACATGTATTTTGAAGTCCATCTGACTATACAGGATTTCTGGATATTGTAAATTTTTCCAAACAACTGATTTATTGATGGTCTCACCTGAGAATTGCTAAATAGCAGCAAAAACTTCCCAAGAGGCTATCAAGCAGTACTGTTGGCCATTTGCTTTCAAACAATTATCTGGCAAGAAAAGAATAATAAAAATAGAGAAAACATCGGTAACTTTCCAGAAGAAAAAAAACTCCAAAAGGGGCAGCACATATTTTAGGTACAGTTCAACTGTGGTAATAATATATTAATAACACATTTGCAGAGGTAGGTGACCAAATGATTAGAGGATGACATATTAAGATTTACCAATATCTGAATGTCATTTTTCAGTGAGTATAAACTGGATTAAACAAAATCTCACTTTTATATGGACGCAGAAAACGAGTCAACAGAATTTGGTTGCTGGGGTACTTGCTTGCCACTAAAAGGAAAATGTTGAACAGCTTCTGTTGATTTTTTTTTTCTTCTTTGGGGTGATATAAGTAGCTACTCTACTCTGATTCAAAAGCAGACACAATCACTAGGAGTTCTCGTGCTGAGATCCCAGCAGCAAACTGTTGTTGTGTGCTTTGAAGTTATGCACACGTGTGTGAATGTGTGTTTTCTACAGTCCACTACAATTGCCATCGGCTGCTCTGCTAACTGCTCCATGGAGAGCTGCGTGTGTCAAATGACTTTCAAACAGCTTCTGTTTAGGATAAGGAGCTCTAGTTTTGTTATTATGCCTTAATCATAGGAGCATGGCAGGAACATACATCTGATTTTAGAAAGAGGGTTTTTACAGTGGGGAACAGATTCTCAAAGGTCTCCATCTTAAGTCATGACAGGACCCTAATGAGGTCAGAAATACCCCAGCAGGTTCCCACTTCTAAAAACCAAGCTTGCCTGGGTTCCTGTTTTCTACCTTATAGTATATTAGGATATTCATCCGAACCCTCTTGACCTTTGGTCAAAATGCATTGCTAAACAAAGCTATTCATGGGTTTCATTCACATTTAAATCGACAAATAGATGACAAAAAAATCCATATCTTTGATTGATGTTGTCTACCTTAGCTGTTTGAACCAGTTGTTGTCCTCCTTATAAGGCAGCTGTGATCCCTGAACACTGTGTGTGGAACAGAAAGTGTCTATGAAGGTCTCCACAAGGAAAGCTGACTCTAGGAATAATTCTCCTCATGTATTTCTATCCAGTGGCTTTTGAGGGCCCTTACTCACCACACAAGTACACAGGCCACTTTGGCACTTATTTTTTGCTGTTATGAAGGCGCAAATTAATTCCAAGTCAGGCAAAGCAAAGTACTTTTCTTACCATTTTGGACTGCTTTCAAATGTCGTTGATCTGAATGATATTTGAAAGCAATAGATCTGAATCAAAGATTTCTGGGTTTTGTTTGTTTATTTGTTTGTTTTATTTTGTTATCCATCAAGATTAGCATGGAAGGATTATTTAGAGAATGTAATGTGCAGAGTCTGAACTTAGTGAATCTTTCTCACGGTACTTGGAGACTGCAGAGTTCACCAGTGCTTCCGTGTATTTGGCTGCATTATGCAAAATGTTAAGAATCAAACGGATGCTGTATCCTACAGAAAGTGAAATGATTTTTTTTTCTTCACAATAGGCATTCTCTACAGGGAAAAAAATACAAGAAACAGAAATAACCACAGTATATAGAGATAAGTATTTTAAATGCACAAAATAGACTTTCTAATATGAAATTCCATAGCAGATACACATTCGCAGAGCAGTAATTACACAGATTTCTTTGAAAAGACAAAGATGGAAGAGACATAATGACTTCCAGGGTTTTTCAGTAGCAGTTCCTAAAAATAATCTGAGAGTCATAAACACAACCTACCAACAGCCTTCTTCATCTGTCTGACAAGTTGCAAACTCCCAAGGGAGTTCTGATGATGTTGTGCCCGAGCTGCTGATCACCATCCTGGCCTGAATCAGATCAGCTCATTAACAAGGGCCTGTAAACCAGAGAGCCTCAAAAATGTAAGATATGATCATTAATTTTGACAGAAATATGGATTTTACATCTAAATTGTTGTGATGATGTCAACAAGAACTCTTTCCATATAAAATATAAAAACAGGACAGAAGATTTACTTATTTAGTTAGTTAGCTAGTTTTTGTGAAGAATATTATATATTCTGGAGAATGTACTTTCAGAATGACAGAGAATATTCAGACATTCAAATCAAATTGTGCAGAGAATTCTGAACAAAATGAAACCCATATTAAAAAAATGTTTTAGCATAGTTTGGTGAAAGCACTGGCTTTTAATTTTGAAACGATTTCATTTTGAAAAGTAGCTTGGACTTGTGTTTTCAAATATTAAAATGAAATCTGAAAAATCAAATAAATATCCTGAATTTGTCCAGAACTGATTGCTTGGGGAGTTGTTTAAACAAACATAAAAGATTTCATTTTGAAGTAATGATTTTTTTCCAGCTGAAAAATCAACCTCTTGTTTTTGTGTTTTTTTTTCTGAAGAATGTTATATGCTTTCAAGCCTGATTATGCTTTTGTGGAAGGTGATCTACATCTGCCCTAATTCAACAGAAGAAAAATCTAATGCTATTAGTGGCCTATCCCTGCTTCACAACTATTTATAGTGATAGAAGCATCACATTTCTTTACTTGGTGTTTGTTTTTAAGGCAGACAATTTATGTTAAATTCACAGTTGCTATCTTGGTTAAAAATGTGGGGGAAACTGCAGGTTATTAAAGCTGGATTTATAACAACATCTCGAACTGAAGACTGATAATAAATTTTGAAAAGATGTTTAGATTTTATAGAATTAAAAGGAATTTATGTGCCAATCTCCTACTGTTTTCTAGGTCCTGATGAAACAGAATCCTATTTTTGTTCAAGGGTGCAGAGAGAGGAACTGATAATATGTCAGTGATTAATGAAAAGGTCTTGATAATGCATAATTTACTATTCTTGGAGATGTTTATGAAAACGGAGTCTCACCAAGGGGATAACTCTACAGCAGCTGAAGCGAGTTTGAAAATGCAGTGGTGTAAGAGGTTTCAAAATTTGTCCCAGAGCAACAAGAACTTTTTTTCTGGATGTTGGTTTGTTTTAACGTAGTTAAAGGCTGTTATTCTTGCTTGTACTAAATATAACCGAGCTAAACAGTAAAGTACGCTCAGTGTGACGACAGAGAGACAGACAAAACAACACCTGCATCATCACAAAGGTGAAATGGGCTTAAAAATTCACAAGTCCACACTAAAGATTTATAAAAATATGTAGTGATCTTGAAGGCCTTGTATATGGAGCACTCCACTTGCATTTTAATAGCATTTTTCAGGGAGTGTAGACCCTTGAAGTTCAGACTTCTTCAAGTTGGGTTAAACTGGAACTCCCTCTAGGCACTGAAAATTGCCATGTGGTTTTGAAAGCCCTGAACGTGGGCAGAGATGGATCAAACAGAGACCTTCCCCATAAGTGCATATGGGCAGATATTTCCTAGCACTGATAGCTATTTCAGGTGCTTCTGCCCAGGATTTGGAGGCTGCAGATCAAGTAGGTGCCTTTAGTGGAGACTGAAGGACAGGGATCAGTCCAGACCCAGTGAAGAGCTGTGGGTGTAGAACAAGGAAGTTCTTCACTCAGCTCTTAGTCTGTGTAAATGCTTCAAGAAACCCCAGCACAGCAGCAAGTGTTAGTTATGCTGCTCCATGATCTGATCGCAGCAAAGTGGTGATGAAGCCCAGCACTCAGCAAAGACCCTGCTATTACTGAAATTGCTGCTCCTGATCTGCCAAGCAAGTTAAATGGTTGTTCTGTTCTGCTCCAAAAAGCCCCTTAAAAGAATGAGATCACCTGCTCTTTACATCGCCATTCCTTCTTTTTTCTCCTTGCTTATTGATAACCATACTTTGAACCATTTTTATCTGCTCTATGTACATCTGATCCCACTAACACAGAGCTCAGTGGATGCTGTCATGCAGACGGCACCCAACTCGTTGCACTGCTTCTCACCAGTTTAGGCCTTGCAATTAGTTTTTCTCTTTGCTGAACAGTATTCATTTCTTTGACTTAAGGGATCCAACGGTCCTGCCTTTTTTTTCGTAAGGTCCTCCCTTCCTCTGCATGGCTGGGTTGAGAGTTGAGGGTGATGGTGATGGAAGAAGGGCACTGCATAAGCTGGCAGCTCCAAGGCTTTTCGGTCTTTCAGTGTCTGTACATACTGCTTAAAGCAAGGATTGTTTAAAAGTATAGCTTGACATCCCGCTAAAAGGTAGAATTTGGTCAATTTATGCTTCTTATTACACATAGTCAACATTCACTGACATAATTTTACAGTCTCTTTCCTATTTCTCTAAATGCAAGCGCAGTAGAATAGTACTAAATTACTTTAAACTACTACTGTCTCTACCAAAAAAAAATAAAATTAAAAAATCTTTAGCAGTTAATCAGTTAATGTCATATATCACAGTGAATGTCACATAAAATATCACAAATACTTTCCAAAAACTGTATTTCCTTATGATTGCTGAATTATATCTATTCAGAAATGCTTTACCTTCACTCTTACAAATCATATTTCCTTCCAATAGTAAATTCCTTGGACTAGAAACTCTCAAATCTGTTTTATTTTCCCTGTTTTGGAATTAAAACTCAAGGCATGACTTTAGAGGGTTCTGAAAATTGTTTTCTGAGTTCATGTTTAAACCAGCATTCTGCTTCTTGAATCTTCTGAGGCAAAATGTAGAATAATGTGACTGTTCAATGCATGTGAATAATATGGGTGTCACTTCCATGCTCTTTGGCTTGGAAGAGGAGGTTTTCTTTTTAATACAGAAGACTCTAATCTGTCACAACTAAAATAACTGCAAGAGGAAGGAGGAAGCTTCCCTGTAGTGTAAGTAAAAGACAACATTATCTTCTGTCTCACACAGCAAGAAAACTGTTGTCTAATCACCGAGTGGGTCTTCAGTCAGGAAAGAGCAGATGTTAGGTCTGAAATTAAGAGAACTGTTTCATCCTAGATGAATAGTGACATCTGCTCCAAGTGGAACAGCCTGAGAGATCAGTAACAGCAACACTAAAAATGGAAAACGTGGCACAAGCTTTGAGCAATCTTAGGCAACTGACCAACAGCTTTGACACAGCTGGATGCAAGGAGACTGTTGGACTAGATCCAGTGAAATATCCAGGTATCCCATAGTCAGGGGCTAGAAATTCTGCCCAAGTTGCTTCCTGAGATCCATGGCAGCGCTTGGGAACATCAGTTCCCCCATGCAATTGCAGGAATGGCCTGCATGGGAAGATGAAAAGAGGAGTTAAGCCAAGCCCAGACATGCTGAGATGCCCTGGTAGGGGATGTTAACCTCAATGGATAAATTCTGGGCTCTGATTAATGTTGCCAAGACAATTAGTGATTTATTTTTTCGTGATAGCTCTGGAATATAAAATGCAGATACAAATAGAGGCTGTGGATATAAGCTCTTCTCAGCAGAGATAAGAATCCAGAAAACTCCTCTCCTGGTTTGGTATTCTAACCTCCATGAGTTTTAGCCAGAGAAACACAGCTACTCTGCTCACAAAGTACCTGAGAACTCTGTGATTTCACTGTTCACCTGAGCTCTGGCAAATATACGTTTGAACCTTGCAAAATGCTGAAGGAATTGAATAAAGATGTTTCAATTTTCTGTTTTCTATACACATGTATATCATACAAAGTGTATGTGAGCCAACTATCATCATTTTTGACTTTGCAGGATTGGGTCTCAAGGTGCTGTAACTTTAGCAGAGGTTAAACTTTATTTCTCTGTCAACACTGGGCATGTCTTTTGGATGCAGCCTCTGAGAGAGATTTGTGCACATATATATCTATTTTCCAGATCTCAAAAGTTAGATGCTTAGACAAAAGCAGGTTTGGACACATGTAGAAACACATAATTGCAAATAAAACCAAAAATCTGAGGTCAAACAGAGAGATCAAGTGAATTTGCGTCTCCAAGGCTAGGGAGATGAAAAAGGACTGAAAAGTCTATCCCTTTTTGGATCCTCAGCTAGTGAAGAGACATGACAAATCATGACCCTGAACATCACTCAGACAACTCTATCATAACCATGTTAAAAGAACGTAGTCATACTTGCACAACATGTAAATAAAACAAGAGCTGTGGGAGAAATAAAAGCCCTTTGTGTGAGATGGTCTATTCTAAGTTAACTTAATTAGAGGGATTTTTGAGCGAGAAGTAAAAGTACTGAGGAGACAGTAGCTGATGGTTATGAAGAAACTCAGTTTCCTGACTATCTTTAGGATACATTATAGCAGGATAATCACCTTCCAAGTTTTTGAAATGTAGCAAAAACTTTTTTTCCCCCCAGGAGTTAGAGAAGTCAGCTAGAAGAATGACTATTTCAGCTTTCATTTCAGCTAATTAGGAGGAGCTGACTGAGAATCTGAAGATAAATGATAATTTGAGAGAAAATGACTGTGAAGATTAGCATTCATTATGTGATGGAATGAGTGAAGAGTATCAGCAGAATAAGGCTAAAAAGGTCCTCATTTTAGGGGGGGTTGGTAGGATCTCTTGGGAAGATAGTCCAATTCAAATCTTTGTAGGTCCTCTTTTGTATGTTATATTATGTGCTGAGAAATAAACACCCTTAATGTACAGAACAGGTAGGATACAAAGCATGAATAAGGAGCCTTGCATGATTTGAAAATAATACTATTTTTAAAAAATATACAAAAGGCATAAATAAGACCAGATGACTAAGAACAAATATAAAGGAACAGTACATTGTGAGAAGGAAAAGAACTCAATGTCTGAGACATAAAATATGCTATTCCTAGCTAGGAAGAGAAAATTCTCTGTAAATAATTCTGAAGCAAGAATGAAAACAAAAGAAAACAAAGGTCCTCTACTGAACAAGGAAAGAAAGTCTAGCAAATAGCCAATGAAATGCAAAAGACCACTACGGTCTTTGCTGTCTTTGTAGTTCTCACCACAAGGGTTACATATGACCCAAAATTCAAAATGAGATTCATCAAGGACGGATGGATACAATGAAGAAATAGAGAATAAAAAAATAAATATTATCCAAAGAGGACTCCAGCAGCTCCAGAATTTCATGGAGAGGTAACAGCAAACTCAAAAGGTATTTTACCCCATTTGGTTCCGTGTGTGCTGAAATTAAGCAGATATCCATGAAAGAAAGGTTAAGCTGAGCTTGACACCTTATGTCTGTATAGCAGAAAAGGCTCTGCATGGTTACCAGGAATCACAGTTTTTATCTGAGCTAATAGTGCTCTCCTGGTGCAGAAAGGGCTAGTACATTTCTGGGTTGGGTTAACAGTCATTTTGCATGTGAAAATGAGAGAATTTCTTGATTCAGTGCTGATGAGACCCCCAACTACAAGACTAGAAAAACT
Source organism: Crypturellus undulatus (assembly GCA_013389825.1). Classification (NCBI taxonomy): domain Eukaryota; kingdom Metazoa; phylum Chordata; class Aves; order Tinamiformes; family Tinamidae; genus Crypturellus; species Crypturellus undulatus. The sequence continues at coordinate 259,471 of VWPW01031322.1, forward strand.
CAGTCCTGAAAAGGAAATGTAGAAAACATAACTTATGAGGAAAAAAAAAAAAAAAACCTGCTTCTTTGCAGTCTATCATTTAATATCCTTTAATTGATATGTTCTTGTAGTTTGAGGATTATGAATGCTGCCATTCCATGGACTCTGCTTACCTTTTCACTTTTAAATCATTATTCATTACTTAATTATGAGTGAATCTGGAGAGCCCCTCATTTGCTATGTGCAATTTCCATATTAATAAAAACCCCAAATTCCGAGGACTGGATGGACATCCTTCCTTTCCAAGAAGGAAAGGATCTTCTCAGTGTAATCAAGATTTTTGTTCTGTTTTGCATTTTTTATGATTAATCCACACCAAGTCTTGTTTTTTTTGAGAATTTTGACAGTTTGTCTCAAAGAATTTCATCCACATGGATTTCATGATTTGATGTCCTGTAGCAGATTTCCTCTTATGGCAGCTACAGTGTTCCATTTCTGCCTTTATTTTTCAGAGATGTAGAAATGACAGCAGGTCTAGCTCTCTAGGCTTCTATTCTGGACCTGATTTGTCAAACAGGTAGTTAAGATGTGGATGTCTTTGACACAGTCTTTAGCTTGGGTGAGAGTGACCCTGTAGAAATTGAGTGTCTCCATTTTCCGTAGTTTCCAGGCACCAATTTCAGGAGTTTCAGTCAGAGCGTGATTTTATTATATTGTTTCTTTGAGGTTTTAATCCTGTCCAATCCTGACTTTTAACTCTCATGCAAGTTTTAGCAAACCAGGGGTGCTCTTGTTTTCTTTCTATCTTTCTTTCTTGTGAGACATATTTCATTTTTATTCAAAGGTTAACGGGTAATCTTCTGAGGCTTGAAAAAACAGATATCTCAACCATTTTCTTCCCACACAGGTATAAGGAGGACGCTGATAAATTATTCTCTGTAATCAGTGAGGGAGACAAGAAAAATTTGGATCCCTTTTTCAGCAAGAGGCATTTAAATAGGCTAGATAAACATCTGCTGGCAGTCATGCAGGTTGACTTGAAAGATAAAAATCATGGAGATACAGCAATGTGAGAGTTACACAAAGTTCCTGGACACCATTCCAAAGAGCTGTAAATATAGATATAATTAGTGGTTCCATATCGTGCCATCTCCAAATAGTGTATTGTCTGCCTAGAAACAGAAACCTTGTCTTTCAGCATAAAAAATACTTAGAGAAAAAATGCTTTAACATTCAGAAGAGATTTCCCTATTGTGATAAAGAGATTTCATAAAGGGTAATATAGAAAATGAGAAATGTCAATACACCACATAAAATGTTCCTCAGACTACTCACAAGATTCAGATTGAGTTTAAGCTGATTATATAAACAGCACCTTCAGCAGAAGGCAGCCGTCTGCACAGAAAATCTAAGTAAAAGAACATTCTGCTGTTATTAATATCACTGGGGGGCAAGATCAATGTTGTGCCTTAATATAGAATGCAAACCTCTCCAAATTTTCCCTTAGAGAATAGGGGCCAAAAAAAAGTGTTTATTTGAAATTCTTTACTCAGAATTTCATTTTTGATATATTAGGAAAAAGAAAAATTCTAAGTAAGACCTAAAAGAAGATGTTACATATATATATATATACATATATATACACATACATACTTCTTTTGGCCATGGTAAAGCTAGGAATAGATCCTTGCAGCTCTTCTCTTGTACTCTCCCATGGGAAGACGTAGCAACTACACATCAGTGTCTGATGTGAGGATTAGTAAGTGACTTCACTGGTTACATGATACATTTCTGGTTCCACGGTTTATGTAGTACAAATATCATCATACTCATCTGAATGTTTGAAACTGGATGTAAAGCCAAACTGAAACGTAAAGGATTTGCCATTTATTTTCACGTTCTGGACTCAAGGCAACTTTTCCATTGAAGAAGTAATTTATTTGATTTATTTAATCTGCCCCCAAAATGGACTGTTTTTCCTAGGCATTTTCCCTGGAGCCTTTTGACGCAGTCCACAGACAGAAGGGGTCACCAACAAAATGAAGTTTCCCACTCTGCTATTAGCAGCACTGGGGATGTGGGATGAAGATCATCATGCACTTAATCATGATGTTTACTAGACAGGAGCGACACATTCAGTGAGTGTTTGCTCTTGCAGCTCTGCTGAGTCTCTCTCCATTTGTCTGCCCCTGCAACATGTTCCCTCATAGTTATGATCTTTCAGTCTCTTGTTGCTTTTGCACTTTTTGGTACTCTCACCTCTTCCCTATACTTAGGTACTAACGTACTAATGTACAGGGAGATGGGCAAAATATCAAGAAAATCAAAATAAACCAAAGCATTAAGAATATCTGCTGTGACTCCTGGCTGCAGGGATGTATGCTAGCATATGTAGGCATGTGATGCTTATCATGAGTCTATTCACACAAGCTGGTACCTGGAATATCAGCACTAATTTCAGCATCATTAGCCTAATTTTAATCCATTTTTCCAAAGGCCAGAATTGAACCAATATTTCTATAGGAATAAATCCCATCGTCAGGAAGCAAGTCACTAATGGGATCCTTAGAGACAGATGATGTTAAAGGCTTTGGTTATAATTGCATGAAAATAACCTGCTTTATTGTTACTTAGCTAGAGATCCTTTGGGCGAAATCCAGTCTCATTGCTTAAGACTTGCAGGGTATTTAAATGGCTGCACACACAACTAAGGGTCAATATATTGAGCTCTCATTGTACATCTATTTTGCCATCCAGCCTTTTTCTTTTCAGAACCAAGATTTAAATGCATCTTGTTGATTACATGGAATAATGTGAACACTAAATTGAATGTTAATGTTGTTTTCTGTGCTTACTAGGAAGAAATGGTTCCAGACACCTGTCTCATTTTCTCCAGACTCATCTGGGAAACAGTATGATTTGTAGAGTTGTACTCAGGAGGTGATAAAGAAAACTTTGGTTAAAAGGTACTTTAACTTAGAGTGGACAAAATGAGTAAGTGATTGATTGTTGTCAAAACAGGTAAAAGGTCTTTTTTTTTTAAAGAAAAAAAAAAAGAAGAAAGGAAAGCCTTATCATTTAGAATGATGTTCTTCTCTAAGAACAACAGCAGACCAAGACAAAATGCGACCACTGTGCCCTCCATATAGGACTGTGAGTAACTAACTCTAAGAGTAGCTCAGATACTGGAAATTATTACAGATTTCTTATGCTGCATGGGAGAATTCTCAGAAAAATCTCATGTGGAGGTCTCCTCTAGATAAGAATAGGTCAGTTAACAGCCATATGCCATATATATGGCACACTGAGCATTCATTTACCTTCTAATCCCTTAGCATAGACTTTGACTTGCTGGACAAGCATGTGCAAACTTGTAGTACAAAGCACTGCATTAGCAGAATATGGTCACATACAGCACAATGCTCTTCTGTTGGGAATACTGATAAAGCATAAAGATCTCTGATGAATTGCGGATGCTCCCCAGAGCACCAGGGGCAGCTCATATTCAAGTCCATTGGGTCACTTTGTATGCACCAAGCAGATCTGAGAAGGCTTCTGGGGAAAACACTTGTTAAAGGTGTGTCCAAGCATCTCCTGGATAAAACCCAACATCTGACAAATTATGGTAAATCCAGTGTTTGTTTCCTGTTCACTGATCTGCTCTAAGGAGACTGGCATCTTAAACGCATGCCTGGCTTGAAATGTGAGCTATTTATGCAGATCATGTTTTCCACAAATTAAATGGCTTCTCAGCTTTTTCTTCATTGGAATATCAGATAAATAAAATAAAATAAAATAAAATAAAATAAAATAAAATAAAATAAAATAAAATAAAATAAAATAAAATAAAATAAAATAAAATAAAATAAATAAAAAGATGCTTGTGATACTCTGATAGAGGAGCATCCAGGATTCTTCCAGATTCTGGGATTAGTCATGCAGAACTTCAAAGACATATGGGTACTGAACAACACCAAACAATTAACACCAGATATTCTGCAAGCAGGAAAAAAAAATAGCTAAAAGATATAGTAATGTTGAAAATAGAACAGAACTAAAAATAAAACATACATATCAGAGCTCTGTGGTTAAGTCATGGATCCATGGTACAATGACCACTCTAACCCTTCCCTTGTTCTTATGGGGCACCTCTTTGGGATAGATTTCCCTAGATTATTCTCAAGCTACACAAAGATGTTTCAGGTTCTCCCTGGCAATCGGTATCATCAGGAGTGTCCCACCTGATGGGGGTGTTTCTGGGTCTGCAGGCAGCTGATGATGAGTCTGAGTCCACACCAGAGGTATGTGGCTTACTTGCTTTTATCCTTCTTAGGCTTCTTAGTTCATTATCTGAACAATCAATGCCAGACCATGGTTACACAACAAGACAGATGGCCTCAGTCGATACCACTATGGATACCAACAGGATGCTCAACAGGACGCACAGCAGATATCAGCAAGGATGTTTGACAGATATCAACAAATATCAGCACAAATGTTCCACAGGTAACCCAGTGCAAAATTTCATAGCACTTAGGTGCTTACAGCATGAGACTGTGGCATCAGTTATCCTCCACTGTATAAGTACACTCAGAACTCGTGGGCTCACAGGAGGGCTGCAGCAACCCCACAGTGTGGCTGCTCCAGACGTGGTGAATCCGTGGTTCCTAAATCCTTCCAGAGGACCCCGGAGCAAACCCCTTTCCTATGGGCTGCACCATCCTGAGTCATGCACTTGCCTGCCTGGCACCTATCAAGACTACAGGTGCTGTCTACATATCCTCATTAGTGACGTTTTCAGTAAACAGCAGAGATTTTTTTTTGAAAGTGCACATAACTTTAACTGTTCTTTCTCTCTTTTCCTTTCTCTCTTGTTCTTTCTCTCTTTTCCTTTCTAGAATAGAAAATAATAGAAAGAAGAGAAAACAACTGATATTGTTGATAGTGAATGGAAATTCCATCCTGGATTTTTCCACTGCTGATATTTTATTTATATTTAAATTTGGTTTATATTTTATTGTATACAAATTACATCATACTTGAATTCAACAGTTTCAACAAGCTGTTCCTGTTAAGCTCTTAATAAAGAGTCCAGGCTATTTCAAGCCAGGCTGTCTGATGATAAACTGAATATTAACTGAAAATACTTATTATCTCTTTGCTAATATAGTTCATCTCATCACTGTCATAGTTAATTACAAATGACTTGATGAAGTGTAATATAATATGAACATTTCAAAGTGGGGTCAAGAAGATCTTCAGAAATGAGGTTCATATGTGTGCAGAATGTGATCCTCATGGTGAACTCTAGCAATTAATATAGTCATCATAAAGTGGAACAGTAGGTGTTATTAGTGAAACTAGATGGCATGAGTTTGGATAAGGTGGAATTTGTGAATTGAATTACATTTTGCAAGTTTTACCAAATAAAAGTTGCTGCAAACAAACAAACAAACAAGACAGAAAATAAGATGTGCAGTAATGGTCCACAGTCGATAGGCAGGCTGATTGTTGGGCTAAAAATATTTTCTCAGTTTCCTTTGAGATCTGTTCTGAGACAAGATTGCTATCCAGATGGCAGATATCTAAGTGAACCCAGGTGAGTCCTCAGGATGTCCTGTGTCCAAACAGTTCATCTTTTTTTAGGAAATAAAGAAAAAGAAAAAATGTTCTAGATGCAGCGCTCCTGAGGTTACACTGTGATTTGGGGTTACATTGGAGCATAAACCAGCCTACCAAAGGTTTCAGAGAAGATGCAAAGAAAGACATACAGAAGAGGAAGAGGCATGGACGGTTTCCAGGGCTAAGTGGCTAAGCTTAGTTAAAAAGCTGCAGAGCATTTAGAATTACAAAGTGACAGAAATAGATGCTGTCAGAAGCCAATACTTGCAGTCACATGCAATTGATACAAGCTTATTTTGTGTGAAAGAAACTACTCTGGGCTACAAGCGAGGCTTAATACCCATGTGGGAAACAAGATGGTGGTTCAAAATGTTCTCTGTGGCTTTTCCTGGATTTTACTGGAAGATCATCTTTCTTTTCTCATCCAAAAGAATGGTATGCTAATAAAAATAAATAAATAAATAAAAATAAAGCTGTTGATTCCCTTTAGCATCATCTCCCATTTTTTAAGCAAATACTACCTTTTTTTTCTGAGTCCAGGAAATGATAAATGATTAAACTGACATTAAATACACCATGAAAGATTAATTTGCATACCTCCCAGTCTCAGACAGACACCCTCATGCATTCTCTGCCCTGTACTTCCCTACTCTGAGCCTCTACACTCCCAGCAAAAGCATGCACTTTTTATTAGTAATTTTCGAGGACTTCTAGCTGCATTGCAAGCATGATTTTATATTATATAATATATACTATAGGGCTCCACTTTTCTCACAGCATCACAGCCAGAGCATATCACACTCAAAATTCAGGAATAACATTGATGTACTGGTGGTTACATGGAGAATGAGCAGCTTGTTCTGCACACTTGCAGGCAGCTAATGAAAGCTAAAAGATTTAGGAGATGGTCGCTACATCAGAACTGGCACATATACTGCTGGCGCCTGACAGTTTAATAGTTTCCCTACTAACATTATCTCAAAACTATGAGTTTTCATTATTTTGGATGCTGTAAAAGTGCTCCTTTTTTCTCCTTGTTTGATAAAAATTGACTTAACAAAATTGTTAGCTGAAATTTAAAGTTAGTTATACCCTGAGGAAACCTAGTTGAAATGCCTTTTAAAGGGAGCAAATGCATGCCTGCAAGTTTCCTTCTTGTTTTTATTGCCTTTTGGGTGTGCAAGCGTGACAGATATGCTCCTTCCTCAGCTCAGCCTGACTTCTCACACATAGCCCTGTTCAGGTGTTAACTACCACATTATCTGATCCTGGTAGTTGCATTTCTTCCCCTACTCAGACATTAAGCATCAATAACAGTCCTGATGGCTGTATCTTGATGGAGAGATAAGGCTAATTGTGTGTACACCAGCCAACAGTCATTTCTGCATTGAAAGAATGACTATACATCAATCATCTCATCCTATAAATACGGGGACAGCCAGAGAGTGAGCTGTGAGCTGCACGTCAGGATTTCCCCTTGAACAGGGATGTCTCTCAGGGATAGTCCTTGGGGTAAAGAGATCCTTCCCACTACAGATTTGTGGTAAGTGACTATAGCGCTCCTTTCTCTTACTGAATTTGTAAACTTTACTTTGTAACTATGCACAGATCCCTTAGACATAAACAGTTGACCATGCGTGGGACTAGGACTGGATCCAACCGCATCCAGGCTCCTCGAAGAAGGACTTTGGAAAGCAAGGGGGTCCATTCTGAACCTCGGGACCCAACGGGAGGGTGTCCTTGGTAATTCTGTGTGTATCTTGAACCTCCATGCAGTAAATAATAAGCGACCTTGCCATAGAATCCCGTGAGACTGTTGTCATTACCAATAAAACCTATTACCATTTCTTTCCCACGAGTGAAGTGCATTGTGTCACTCACCCCCCGCCCACTCGTTCCGTGACAGCAGCCAATGCAGAAATCCAGCATTTTTGTGAAGTATCTTGTTTGCTGATATATTTCACAGAAGGGCAAGAAAAAACAGCCAAAGAGCATTGATTCTGGGGCAAGTTTTCAATGAACTGATCCTGACCTGAACAGTATCCATCTCCTTCTTCATTCTCCTGCAATCATTTAAGGGAAGAGCAAAAGAAATGAAACAAACAAGAGAAGCCCCCCAAAATAAAACAGAAAGCAAGGAACTGCAGAGATACTGATGAAATCTGATGTATCTGCTTCCCTGTATGTACAGATGATATGTGGCCAGCTTCATTTTATTACAGATTGAAGCTAGATTCTGTCATTTTCATCCATTTTAACGTTCATCAGGAATCATAGCAAGAAGATTATTGAATCCTGAGCTAATCTCTTAAGGGAAGTTATAAAAGCTCAGCTGGCATGATAAAAAATAGTAGAATTTAAAGTCTCTTGTAATAGCAAAGTGGGTAGAAAGCTTGACTCAGGAGCTATTTATCCTAATATTCATCATTAATAATGTTCTCTATTTTGTTTCTATTATTAATATTACATTTACAGTTAGATGCAAACTGTTGCACTGAGAAGAGTTTAATCTCTTCTAGCTTAATGTGTCTCTAGTGCTGATATCTTTGTCTGTCCTCTTACAGTAAACAAAGAAATAGGAAAATAGATTTAATGGAGTCTCAGGTGGTTTTTATCCCACCAGAAGTAAGTAGTGCTTGCTTTATGATAAGAAAATTGCGCCCTGAGCTTTCCTGCTTGATTTGACATGCTGTTTCTGTTGACTATAGGGGGATGTTTGGCATGACATAAATATATTTTAGACTGAATAACTGCATGCACATCTAATCAGAAGAAACTCCTTCCTCCAAAGGAAAATACACTTCTGAAACTGTATTTTCCAAAGATGTTCTCAGCATATGCTCTCTCCAAGGTAAGGATGATTCTTGTTTTCTGTTTTGTTCAAAACCTACCTGTTCCAGGTCTGAACTGCCCTTCAGCATTTTCTCAGCTGTTTTTGTGGCACCAGTGAGCTCTGTGGGGCTCCTGTACATGCTCAGAGCCTCTGGATGCTGGTAGCATCTGGTGTCAGCTGCCTTCATATGGCCTGGGTTGAGATTCCTCAGGGCATCTGACACATCTGCATGGGGCTGGTGGATATGGCATTGGATCTGCCCTTCTGGAGGCCAAGCAGGGTACCCATTTCAAGGGGTGTGAGACACCTGTCTTTTGGCATAAAAATATGTGTCCATTCTTCATTGAGACAGCATGGTTGGACCTTATTCTAATGCAGATACGTCCTCTAGCAAAATGTGGTCCCCTGTGAGTTTCAAACACATCTTTTGCAATGTCTTTGGGTGGATGAATAACTGGTTCACGTGTAGTTGAACCTTGCTTTTCCTTGTTTGAAATATTTATTCTCAGGGTAGCATTAAAAAAGAGATTAAAATACCACTTATTGCATAAAATTCATTTTAATACAAGTGTGCTAGAGAAGTCCCTGTGAACTCCAGAGCTTTAGAAGTCACAGTTGTGCCTGTGCAGGGTGGCTATAAAGACAGCAGTCAGTTTCAAATCTCCAGACTGTGTCTTATCCAAATAAAAAAGGCATATTTGAAGCAATTTTTCATAGTGGTAAAGTTTCATAAGTGACCTTCCATATCCAGAAAAAGGGGAACTGATCTTACTTGTGTTATCTATCAAAGCCAAAATGCAAATAATTCAGAGAAAACAAACCAACAAAATAGTTTTGCAGAAATGAGTAAGTTTGTGCTTCAGATTGTTCCTCTCAATCAAAGTATCAAGGAATCAAAGGGAGCTTTTTCTCCCTTTAGTATGTTGCAATATTCCACTACTCCCATGAAAAAATCTTTGTTTTATCACAAGAATTCTGCGTAACCTCAATAAATCAAGAACCAGGGGATCACAGAAGTTCCCTAAGTAATGCTTGTCTGACATGGTACATCTAAAGTTTATGTTTTCACCTTTGTGCATTTGATGGTCTATTCAGGAAGCAATTTTTTACATTGAATATAAGCAGTGATGCAGACAAGAAAGGCAATAAGCGAAGCAGATGATAGATAAAAGCTTCTATTTCTCCAACTCAGTTCCTAGCACCTCCCTGTGAGATTCCTATGAATAACAAAATTTCAGTTGGGAAAAATAACTTATAACCAGATACAGATAAAACAAGATTATTTCAGAAGATTCAGAAAGAAACTATATATTCCTGTTTCATTATGGTAGCTCTTTGTATGGCTTTTTCTATTTCTCAAAAAAAAATTCTTCTGAAAAGATCTAAATCATTCTTTATACCAACTTCCCATCCTCAAATTTTCCCCTCAGAAAGGAATAAAAGATGTATTCATGTTTTTTTTCAATAAATATATGTTTGATCCTCTCAGAATCTTATCATGACTTTTCTTCAAAATTGAATATAAATTCAATATTTGCATATGATCCTTCCATGTTCTCTCTTATAACAGTTGTTTACTCTGTGCTCCAAAATAATTTTTTGACAGTACTGGGCAGTCCCTGTTTTGATTCCGAAAAAAAAAAAAAAAAAAAAAAGAAAAAAAAGTTTGTATTACACAAAGTGAATTGTAGAAACTCTGCATTATTCAAGTATGCAAAATCTATATTTTGATGGAAGATGCACAAACTTAGCTGACTGGCATTTGAAAAGCTGTTGTGCAGAGGCTCAAACAGCACTCCTGCAATGAGCAGCAACACTGGAATTTGAACTGTCAGCATTTTAAAATACTGGATCCATAAACAGTGTTGCATTCAAGTGAAATCAGGAAGATGTGAGTGTCACTAAGCAAAAGATTGGTCCAGAAGTACATAACAAGGGATTTGGATTATGTGCAAGGAAAATGGAATACAAAGAACAGTTGCTTGTGTATGAATGGAAGTGTCAAAATAGAGCAACTGAAAATATATAATAGAAATGAAGGGGACTTTCTAAAGGTAGAGCACAGTCACAGTTAACTTCTGTACTGTGATTACACACAGTACCCAAGGAAGTAAACCTTAAACATGTCAAGAAATAACAAAGCAGGCAAGAAATGTGGCTCCCTGAAAATAGGATACAGTGCGTTCTGTGCTTTACAAATTCATTTCTGGTGTATATTCAAAATCAAATCTTCTTACTTTATTAAAACAAGTGGTTTTCAATAGCCTTCAATTTGGTACCACGACAGCTCTAAGAGAACGAGTTAGAGTCTTTACTGTCTCTGTTGTCATGGAAACGATTATTTATTTCCATCTGGATAATCTTTATCATTACAGATCTGAGCTGGTTGAAAAAGAGTGTGAACTTCGAGGATTTCTGAAATTAAAGAAAATATATCAAATTGGCTGGCTGCTACTATGCTTACATTAATAGGGTAATTGTGCTTAACCCAAGATAAAGAAAGATATTGGATTGGCCTTTTATTTAGTGACTGTTTTCTCAGGCTTGGATTCTGTTATCATTAATCTGATTTAAGATTACTTTGATTTGATGGCAGAGCCTTCTGTAACCAGTGATGCTCTCCATGCTTTAATGAACACAGCCCTGTATCAGAGTCCACCTAAAACCCCATGTCCTTTGGGTGAGTTGGGTTGAGAGACACCGTGTTCTTTAACCAACAGTGCAGGAAGGAGTGACTGGGAAACAATTCAGCACTGTCCCATAGGAACAGTTTTCAGCAGGAGTCAGAAGCAAAGTTCATATCTACGTTTTTGATTCATAAGAAGAAACTTTCTTATATGAGAAAATTCCCATATCTACCTGTCCATCTCCAGGAGTAACACTGCTTAGGGCACTGTTGTCTGACTACTGCTGCATTTGGCTTGCAAAGGAAAGATCCATTTCGTCATATGATGAACCCCGTCGTGGTCGTGTGATGAACACAATCTGGAACTCGTTGTGTGATCCCATTAAAACCTATGTTCTCACTTACGCAAGTTGACTTGTCAGGCTAGACCTCTACTTCAAAGAAGAAAAAATTTAAATCCTAAAAAGAAACAAATTGCACTTACCACTCTATAAGAGATATCAAATGCATGTCTGTTATGGGCTAACATGTTGAGGATTAAGGAAAAGTGAATGCTGTGATAATTTCATTACAGAATGATATTGCAAGAGTCTCTTATTGTCTGAGCAGTCTTATCAGAAAATAATTAGATTTGGGGAAATGTTCCTATTCATTTCCATTGGAAATCAACCATCTGAATCAATGACTGTTTAATTCAACTCTATCCCTACTGAAGTAAGGCTGTTAATTCCCTGTGCTGATGGGTAAATATGGATCAGTATTTTCCAAAACATAAGCAGGCACAATTTTTATCAATTTAAAAAACAAGTAAATAAACAAAACAGAAAGGCTAACTGAACAGAACAACAGAAAGAATTTGCTCTTTTACAATCTGGTAGGCAAATAAAGAGCATCCTAAAGACACTGAATTCAGACAAGCAGCTCAGACCCTTTCAGCCCGCAGGTTTGGAGAGACTTCAGTCCATCTGCTGATTTGGATGAAGGCAAAACACGGGAGTGCACTTCTGATTGTCCACCAATTCAGACCCAGCCTTTTATGTTTTCATTTTATAGGCTGTTCAGCAGATGCCGGGAGATACAACAGCAGAGAGGTGCTATTAAGCTCAAAACAGTGAAAATTCAGAAGCAGAAGCCTCGAAGCTGAGGTATCCCCTGAAATACGAGGTGCTCAAAGATAGTGCTCAATATTCTTAAAGATGCTCAGTATTCTTAAAGAATTTGATAATTTCTAGCTGATGATACAGAATGAACCATTCATTTTCATTCTTCATCAAAATCAACAGTCAGAAGTCAATAAACTGGAGGTAGTCAGGGTCAAATTCATAGTTTAAATCTGCTTCAAGAGAAATAGAGATAGAATATATTTGTGTTTGGCACTGCATTTAAGGTGCCACACTGATCACCCTGTTTCTCTAGTGACTCAGCATAATATAAATGGGTACTTTTTAGATTGACTCAGAAGTCTCCAAAATGATAGCAAGTCATGCTAACCTAAAATAGTTAGCAATCTTAAGCTATATAAAACTAGGTTTCAACAGAAGTATATTTTGTGGTAGTATTTCTCAGACATAATAATTAAACTCACAACTTTTATCCTGTTAGAAGGAAATTATCTAAATCTGGAGGGTGGATTATCAATTATCAAATTATCAAATACGCACTAGGAGGGTACGGTATTTCAGAGACAGGACAGCAAAGCTGTTAAGGCTCTGCAGCATCTCACGTATGCCTGAGACACTGCAGCAGAAGGGCTAACCTACAATACAGATCAGAATAGTAAAATGTGCAAAACTGATAAGGGATGCATCACAAAATCTTGAAATCTATTAATAAACCTTGAAAGAAAAGATTAGGCTTAATCATTTAAAATGAAAAATGTGCCTCTGGTGGGCATTATCTAGCTTTGTGTAAATGCAGGAATTCAGCTTCCTACAAGACCTACCTTCCACAGCTGCTTACTTGCTCCAAAGCCCAAATTTTTGTTATATGGTACCAAGTCTTATATATTGTTTGAATTCCTCCCTCCACAAGGGAATGGGCAATCAGACAGAACATAACATGCTTATGAGATAATTGTTCATATTGAGAGTAACTCAATTAAAAGTTTAACTTCCAGCACTTTCAGCTAGGAACATTACTTCTTTTGCCATATATATGCACTCCAGTTTTAAAGTGTGAGTTCTTTTACATTTTCCCCTAGTCCTGAAAGCTAAGAAAGGGCCAGAAATGGTATTGCAGCACCACAATGCTGATTTACCTGCCTTGTCATTTATAAACGACATGAAGCATTTTTTCAGTCCTTGGATTTTTTTTTTTTCTGAGCATATATGATGGTGCAGTTAACAGCTGCAGAAGTGGGGAGCTACTGATATGATACTTGTGAGGGAGGTCGTCCACATCAGTACCAAGAACACCAATACTGTTTTGCTGATAGCAAAAAGAGACCAACAGCCCTGCTTCACAGGGCTTCACAGAAGAACAGGCTGCAAGTCCTCTGCTTTTCATGCAGACTGTTCCCAAGAAACTTAAAATTTTATACTGGAAGTAATGAAATTGGTAGGAAAATGTTTCCTTACTGAATCCAAGATGAGCGAGCATATAAAATCATTTTGCAGAACAGGAACTGAAAGAAATATTTGGAAGTGTTGAAATGCTTCATTTCTAGACTGATCAATATAAGGCTAACAGATATAATTCCTACAATGACTCCTGGGTTTTACAGTTCAGTTATTCATGATCTCTTTATCTTTTATAAAGTTGATGTAATGGTCAAGTGTTATTTTCTATATCCATGGCACTTGCTATGAAGTACAACAGTGCCATAAGCAGAGATTGCCTTTGTCAAGGACAATAGTGGTCCAAACATCTCATCTATTACTTTTCCAAAGCATCAGCAGAAAGATGTAGGTTAACATTAGCTTTAAAGTGTAACAAATTTTTGGTGCTTTTTTTTTTTTTTTTTTCCTCTCGTGGCAGAAATGGACTGAAAATGCTTTGCAGAAAGCAAATGACAGTCTGCCAGTCTGCCAAACACACCTAAGGTTCTTATATGATTCTGCTTATACTAGACTATCTAGCATTGGTATAAAAATATCAGTAATACTGGTGTACTGGTTTACAGTCAAATTCTAATTGTTTCTAACCAGGTAACACTGGTAAAGTATGGGAAACTTGAATTGTGAGAATTTAGGGCACATTTCTCCAACATTAAGATTGCAAAAGACTTTGAATAAATACTGGCTTAAGGTTTGAAGGAAGAGATTTACATCCCTCCCAAACTTTGCTATAATTGTAATGAATGGTGATTTTCATAGTCAAAATTGTTACTAGTCCCTTTTTAAACCCACTTCACTTCCAGCTTGAAATTACTTCCTGAAGAAAGGGATTCTATCAAATAATTATATTGGGAGAGTGCACTTATTCCCTCTATGCCGTTTTGAATTCATTACGTTTCAACTTCATTTAACATGCCTGTATTCATTTGCTTTGAAGCAATGGGAGTAGTATTTCTTCTCTGACCTTTTCCAGATTGCTCAGTATCAATATATTTTTCTTATGACTTAATTTAGACATTTCTTTTCCCTACAAAAAAAAAATTCTATTGTTTTCCGGATTTGGGAGGGGTTATTTTTGGTGAATTGCATAGTTATTCCAGGTTATTGGACCATTGGCCATACTTCTCAGATCCTACTGCAGAACTGTTCTAAGAAGAGATGAGAAACAATGAACTCCTTTCAAAATGAGATCACTTATTAGGTAAAGAAATTATGATATTTTCTGCTTTCTTTCACATACTTTCATTTTGCTTGCCTTTTTTTTTTTCTTCATCTGACATTCAAAGGGAATTGAGAGTCTTTATTAAATTGTTCATGACAGATTAGTAAAGTATATACTATTAACTTAAATGTATTCCCACATAAATTTACTTTGCATTTATCAACAGTTGCTTAGGTTCAGCATTTTCTTGATTGCTAAAGCAGCTTATTTGGATTCTTGCATTTTTTTTCCTAATCATTTCCATGTTTGACTAACCTATTAACTTTGAGTCATCTTTAGTCACTTTGTGTTTTTACTAAATAATTCTAAATGAAAGATATTCATAACATGCAACATAAAGAAGAAGACCTAAACTTTATATTTGGTTTGGTAATCATTACCTTAAGGTATTTAGAAAATATTCCTATTTCTGAAAGCTTGAAAGTATAAAAAGAGAGATTCATTCATTTGCATTCATTTGTGTAATTGCAGTGAAATAATTAGCATTTCACCAAGGTTATGTTTAGTTCTAACGTAATGTTACATATGTTTGTACACAAAACCAAAGATGCCAGTACCTGACTCAGATTCTGATTCAGGAAGCCATTCGAAGTGAATGGTTCCTGCTCTCTTTCAAATGTCTTACTGAACAAGGACCAAAATAGACTCTTATATTGCTTTTAAAGATGTTGCTCCAAAGACAATCTACAAAAATAGCATATACAAGAAAAAAAAGTCTTTCACTCTTCAGAAAAAAAATGGAAAAAAATGGAAAAATTTTAATACAAAAATATCTGACACCAAAATGCTTAGCTTCTTTCCTCCACTAAGGTGGAAGACAGAAACTTGCAGTGACAGGATTAGTTGAACATATTTTACTCTATTTCTAGATCTTTCAGGTGTCTTTTATGTTTATTTTTTAATACTGGAGTGCAATTCCTTCAAGTGGGGTAGGTGGAGTAGCCCCCCTATTTCATATATCAGCAGCTTTAACCTTGAGACTGAGAAGTGTTTGATCATTATTTATCGCAAATCAGTATCATGTAATAACACTTCTCATGGAAAGCACATCATTCAACATAATTGTGAGCAACAAGTGAACGCTGGTCACTGCACTGCATAGTTTTGGGGTCTTATGATGCATCTGAAGACCTGAATTATACACGTAGAACAGCTCTATTATTAAAGACTTAATATTAAATCATTTTCAGCCTGTGAAGGGTTATGTGTCAAAATCTAGAAGCTCAAGACCTGCTTAGGAGAGGCTCTCGTCTACCACACAGATTTCTTCATCACATTAATTAGTTGTATCTTAAGGGATTTACAGACTCCAAGACTGATAATCCTTGCAATTGGGTACAAAATCCTCATGACGTGGCAGGTTCAATACAAAGGACAATTCTAAATTTTATCCCAAAGCAAACACATCTTTCACAACTTAGTGAAACTTCTGGGTGTCAACTTTCAGCATGAGCAGAGAAAGAAGTATATGTTCTACTCAAGGAACACAGTCAAAGTGGCAGTCAAAGTCCATTCTCCTGATAGTCAAGGTCACAGCTGTGACTTGGTATACATTTGGGACCTAATATGGACCTCAGACACACATCTGGTAGAGACAGGTAGTTTCATTTCTCTGAGAACAGTGAAGCAAGTACCTCACTACAGAAAAGAGACAGAATCTACCTGATTGAGAGTCATGTCTGCATGTCTGGTGTGTTGACCCGGTGAGGCGGATTTAAACAAGATTCACAAGCGGGAAGTGGGACTACTGGTTGAAGAAAGACGCATTCTTAAAGTTTCTGGTGCAACAGAATAGGTGAAAGAAACTTCAGAGATGTTGTGGCGGTCTCTGTTACATACTGCCCAATCCAGGCAAGGCAGTGCAATGAGGCTTTCTACAATGAACAGTTTTTCTTCCTCTTGGGATTTCAACCACTGGGAAGGCATGCTCTACAAGCCATCCAAGAAGTACCGAGACTACAAGCGACGATTTCCTGACACAAACAACTAACCATGTGGAATGCTCTAATTGATCTGTTGTGCAGAAATAGAGAAGAACTGGTGGCCAGTCTCACAGATGGCAGCTTGGGTTGAGATGACTGTGAACTGATTATTTTCATGCTCCAGATGAAGTCCTGGAAGGAAAGCAACAATATAAGTTGGTTGAGAAAATTCTCACCTTCACTTTCAGAAAAACAAACCCCACCATAGAATTTCTGGAGAAGGTACAGGGAAAAAGTCAAATATTCATAATAATTATACTGTATATCTGTAAAAAAGCATTTTATACAGTACCAAAAGGTAACAGCTAGAATAGAAAATATAGGAATCTAAGTGTTAGATCTTTTAAGAACTTTAAGGTGATAATGAGTCATTATTGATGAAGTTGAATGAGTTGAAACATTAGGTTAAAGAGACTCTAAAGACAGATTCTACAGTATTGTGGAATATCTCCACAAAATGTTTGTTTTTAACTGGTAAATAGAAGACAGTAGATAATGGAATTTTCTGAAGATGCCAAGCTAAGAGTCACACCAAAGATTAGAATTTCATAAAATAATAATAAGATAATCCAAAGGAATATAATATAAGATAGATCAAGTTTGATAATTAGTTGAAAATTACTAAGAAAAATTATTCAGGTGTATTTGTCATTGAGGGACTGAACATTACAACATTTGACATTTTCTCTAGTATCTACGTCCCCAATGATTATGCCTCATTATATGTCATGAATTTTAGACCAGAGAATATTATGAAAGCAGCAAAGTCCTCAAGTCGTATTCCTAGATAGTGCTGGGAAAGTAGGCCTGCTAAACATTCAGATCACACTGAGCAAGGTCTATCAATCAAACAAAAGGGCAGAGAAAGGACATGCTTTAGCTGGAAGTTTATGAAAGACTTATGGCTCTCAGTAAGATCCCCTGACATTGTTTTCTGCAGTATATTTCAAATATATTCAGAGCTGAGCCTGACCTCTACAGGTTGATAATACTTCCACTTGGTGGTTGATTTGTTCATCATTTTTACTCTCTTGAGCAAAAATGAAGACTGTACTTTTGTATGGAAAGGTCTTTAATCAAGATATACCATCATCCATCTTATTCTTTAATATGCTGGATCAAATCTTGACTTATGAAGAGCAAAAAAAAAAAAATAAACAAGCAGTTTCTTCCAAACAGAACAGAGGAAAGTTCAAACAAAATTTAAACAATTAAAATATGATAAAAATCACGTTTTGTTCTGTGATGCATGTGCTTTTCAGCACCTGGTAAAACAGCTTGGGATGGGAATGGCTGACTGAATAAGAGCTGGAGAACTTCCAGATGGTCAGAGTGACTAACACCACAACTTCTTCATTCACAGCTCCCATCAGCTACAGAGAGTGATCAAAGCAGGGGAGGCTTTTTTGAATCACGCTTCGTAAAGTCATGTGCCACAACTGGAAGCTGATAAAGATAAGAATGCTGCTGAAACTTTTTTTTTCTTTTTAATTACTGAAGAGAAAGTTGTAAATAACTTCTCTCTTGCCATGCCTATGTAGAATTCATTTATTACTGATCTCTGAAAAGATAATTTCTGTGCTTTCTTTTAGTGACCAAAATACTCCAAATAATTCATAGTAAGTTAAATAAAATATTTCAGAAGAAATCAGTGTTTTATAGCCATGGTATCTAGAAAACAGCAGATACAGGTAAGCAAGCTATGATGGAGAATAGAAAGACATATCATCTTCAGTCTATGCCAATTATTTTCAACCCACAATCCTCATTTCCCGGGAGATCCACTGTCTACTTTTGGGAAGTTTGCAAAAGATGACAAAGAAAAACACAAGTTCAGGCAGCTTTTATTCATTATGCATGGGCCCAGAATACACCTGGAAATTTTATCGTATGAGCATAAAAACATCAAAATGCACAGAGGGAATGCTGTGCATAACATACTCTTCCCTATGGCAGCTGGACATGCTGAGAACTTATTTCTCATCAGCCTGCCCAGATAGCTGTTGTGTGGAGATTTGAAGGAACCAACCCCTTCTGGCTGGAAGGTCACATCACAAAAGTCTTACTCCAAAACTTCTCGTGTTCCTGAACATCCGAGATGAGAAGTTGTCCTCCACCTTCATCCTGAATACAGTGGCTACCTTCTTTTGATTTCTTTCCATTCCTTTATCAGCACTTTAGATACTCAGAGGAAAGACTCCTTAAACAACTCATTGGATAGTCATTATTTTTTCAGGATCTCTGGCTCACCTGGTTTTGCCCTAGGATCCTGTTTTCTTCATTACATAAGTCCTTGCTGTTCCAGGACTCTCAAGTCTAGAAAAGGAAGACAGTTCTTCTGGATTTTCTCCATGACAAATAGTCATGCTGTCTGAGACCTGCTAATTCAATAAAATATATCAATATTATGGCTCAAAAAAGTAGAAATAAAAATAAAAAATAAATAAAAAATAAATAAAAGAAAGCTTAGACCTCCCTGACATACCTTCCAAAACCTTCAAATCTCTTACTACCTACAAAGACAATTCTGCTACATAGTTCTCCCTGCGGCCCTAGGTCACTGCAATGTATTGCTTCAGTTCTGATGTATTTTTCTGAAAGTATTCTGCCACCTAAAGGTGATTTTTGAAATAATGTCTCCTAAGAATTGCTGATTTGCCGTAGTCACTTGAGGCAATGTGTAGTTTTCCCATTTTTAATTATATCATTAAAAGATTTGGTTTCCAGATGCAAAAAAATACTTCTCCTTGAGCAGGTAAATTCTTAACAGAATTTATTTGATTTCAATGAATTTCATGCCTTAACCTCTCCATCACTCATTTCTCTGTTTGTTAAATGTCCTAGAATATAACCAATATGTCTCATTTTCTTCAAGGACGTTTATGACTTCAGAAATGGCTGCCATTTTTGAAGGCTCCCACTAAAAATTAATTTCTTTGTAGTTACAACTTTTAAAAGTAAAACTTCTCCACATCTTTTTTCATTCTGAGGCATTCTGATTGCTTTTTAATTAATTCCAAAATGTACAGTTTCTGAAGGGTTGATTGCAGAGAAAAGGTTACCTAAAAATATTCTCCACCCTGACCCCAGATAGCTCTTTAGTATGACTGCAGAAAAATCTTTAGGTCCCTCACATATTGATTAGTTCATTAAACCAGTTTACAGACCTACTAGCCATGTTTTCACCTTGATTAGCTAAATATGCTTTGCGTTAATTCTATCACCAGAGCTTCCTTATTCTCAACAGAAAGCTGGGCCAAAAAAAACTATGTTGGACCTGAATATCCTCAGATAAAGTTCAGATGCTGTCCTGAAGTTAGCAATTTACTTACCAGGTAAAAACACAAAATTGGGTTAAAAGAAAGGATTTGGTAGAGTAATAAAAATAGAACAACATTTATATTTTCTAGAAGTTTTCATAATTATTTTTTATATCCTTAGACTGGTTGAATTTATTATTTATTCTTACTGAAATTCAAAGACAAAATATTTGGGCTCACTAAATTATTATCACCATATGCTAATATTTATCAGTATAATATCTGGGTTGTTTTTCTTTGTCAATTTTGCATATGTTTACAAAGACTCAGGCCTAAGTGGTTAAGGCATGCTCAGAAAGACTCTTTTAATTCAAGATGTAATATAAGTTATAACAGGAGCAAAACTACATTACTCATTCTTTATTATTATTATTTTTAATTCTGGAGCAGTTATTTACACTTTCGTAACAGGGCTTTAGGCAAGTGCTTACACTGAGATACAGTTGTTTGCAAACATACATACATATGCAAAGATATATTGTGATACATGTTTGCAAAGAAATAAAAATAAAGAATTCACTAAATTTTAGGCATATTTCAATAATAAGAGTTCTAGCCAAATCAGTGAGATAGATAGCTTACTGATTGCCAGAAAATTTAGCTGTGTGTAACTGATATTCTCTCTGCTAGAATCAGTCATCAGTCATCACATAATCCTTGTGATCTTGTGAGGCATTGCTTTTTACTATTTTCAGTTTTTTTGTGTCTATTGTCTTCAGTGAAGCAAAATGCATTCATTTACCCAAGATACAAGAAAACAAATTCATCTTTGTCAAAAAAAAATCAGGAAAAAAATTAAGTGGATGTTTAATATTCACAGACATTACAGGCACAGATAATGCATGGTAAGTCAGGTTTCTGAGTTCAGGAAATGACTGCTATTCATGACTGCTACTTAATTTGTTTCTTGATTTTCTGGTACATTTTTGCAGTATAGAGATGAAATTCAGTGTGTGGTTTTGAGTCAAAGAAAAGTGACTGCATTAACATTTTGTATTATTATCTTTCAACAGCTAGGCTCTCAAATTCTGATCAATACTTTGTGTTATTAAAAAAAAATCCAATTTCATTATGAAATGGTAGCATTTTCCTTAGAATTGTAGTTGGTAGAGAAATTCTTAACACAGGTGTAGTGAGTAAGATGTTAAAGTTGACTAGGAGTGTTGTAATGAAAATAAGCAAAAAAAAAAAAGACAACCTGAGCTGCCTAGCAGGGACCTCTACCCATCACTGAGGATGAAGCATCCTCACAAGAACTGGGGAATACAGAACTAGATGAATCCACACAACCCTAGAAAACAGCCCCATATTCCAAAGCTGAAGAATCCCAACAGTTTTTTATTTTCTATTAGCCAAACCCTGATATGATTTTTACAGTAAATGACATGCCGTGGTCTGCTGTAGTCTTGCATCTGTCAGGCCTTCCAGATTTTACCTTATGCCTTTAAAGACCAAATTCAACATGGGCATGAATGAGAGTAATTACTCTTGGCATCAATGAGGTGAGACCTGTCATACCGCCTGGCTTAATTGGATGACGAGATTTGTATTTCCCATGTATGCAAGCACTCATTCCTCAGTGGCACACAAGTGTGCTTAGAATATTAACAAATATTAACCTTTTTTTTGTGGGTTTAGTGATTACAGTGTCTGCAGCAAATGGCTCTATGTTCATTACTAAAGCAGGAGCCAGCCAGGGTAGGGATAATTTTTGTTGAAAAAAAGAACATTTTGTATTATGGATTCTGAACCACCAACATAACAGGAAGGTCTCTCATTTATGAAAATGCTAAAAACTCGTAGTTCATAGAATCATAGAATGCCTAAGGTTGGAAGGGACCTCTACAGGTCATCTAGTCCAACCCCCTGCACATGCAGGGCCACCTAGAGCACATGGCACAGGACTGCATCCAAGCGGGTCTTGAAGATCTCCAGAGGAGACTTCACAACCTCTCTGGGCATCCCGTTCTAGGGCTCTGTCATCCTCACTGTCAGAAAATTTTTCCTTAAGGTGCTGTGGAACTTTTGGTGCTTAAGTTTGTAACCATTTCCTCTTGTTCTGTCGGTGGCCACCACTGAAAAGAGGCCAGCCCCATCCTCCTCACTGCCTCCCTTGAGGTACTTATAGACACTGATCAGTTCCCCTCTCAACCTTCTCTTCTCCAGGCTGAACAGGCCCAGCTCCCTCAGCCTCTTCTCATAGGGCAGATGTTGCAGGCCCCTGATCATCCTCGTGGCCCTGCGCTGGACTCTCTCCAGCAGCTCCACATCCCTCTTGTACTGTGGGGCCCAGAACTGGACACAGTGCTCCAGATGTGGCCTCACCAGGGCTGAGTAGAGGGGCAGGATCAACTCCCTCGACCTGCTGGAAACACTCCTCTTAATGCACCCCAGGATCCCATTGGCCTTCTTGGCCACGAGGGCACACTGCTGCCTCATGGTCAACCTGTCATCCACCATGACGCCCAGGTCCTTCTCAGCAGAGCTGCTCTCCAGCAGGTCGGTCCCCAGCCTGTACTGGTGTCTAGGGTTGTTTCTCCCCAGGTGCAGGACCGTGCACTTGGCCTTGTTGAATTTCATGAGGTTTTTGACCTCCCAGTTGTCCAGTCTGTCCAGGTCCCTCTGGATGGCAGCGCAATCCTCTGGGGTGTCAGCTACTCCTCCCAGCTTCGTATCATCAGCAAACTTGCTGAGGGAGCACTCTGTGCCTTCATCCAGGTCGTTGATGAATAAATTGAACAGGACTGGACCGAGGACTGACCCCTGGGGGACACTGCTAACCACAGGCCTCCAACTAGACTCTGCATCGCTGATCACCACCCTCTGAGCTCTTCCATCTAGCCAATTCCCAATCCACCTCACCATCCACTCATCCATCCCACACCTCCGGAGCTTGTCCAGGAGGATGTTGTGAGGGACGGTGTCAAAAGACTTGGTGAAGTCAAGACAGATGACATCCACCGCTCTCCCTTCATCTATCCAGCTGGTCATCCCATCATAGAAGGCTATCAGGTTAGTCAAGCATGATTTCCCTTTCACAAATCCATGCTGACTAGTCCTGAGCACCTTCTTGTCCTCCATATGCCTGGAGACAATGGCCAGCACGAGCTGCTCCATCACTTTTCCAGGGACGGAGGTGAGGCTAACTGGCCTGTAGTTGCCCGCATCCTCCTTCTTGCCTTTTTTGAAGACTGGTGTGACATTGGCCTTCTTCCAGTGCTCTCACACCTCCCCCATTCTCCAGGATCTTTCGAAGATGATGGAGAGTGGCTTAGCTATGATATCCACCAGCTCACGCAGCACTCTTGGGTGCATCCCATCAGGGCCCATGGATTTGTGGGTATCGAGTTTCCTTAGGTGATCTCTTACCCAGTCTTCCTCTTACGCAGTCTTCCTCTACCCAGGGCAAGTCTTCCTCTCTCCTTCCTTCCTCTCTATGAAGGGCTGCCTTTGATAAACACCAAAGCAAAGAAGGCATTCAGCAACTCTGCTTTTTCTGTGTTATTCATAACCAGGGTGAACCATCCCATTCACTAGGGGACCCACATTTCCCCTAGTCTTCCTTCTGCTGTTAATATATTTGGAAAAGCTTTTCTTGTTCTTAACTTCCCTCACCAGCTTGCATTCCAGCTGCACCTTAGCTTTCCTCGTCATAACTCTGCATTCCCTGACTACACTCCTGTATTTTTCCCAGGGGGCCTGTCCTTTTTTCCACGTTCTGTATACCGCCTCCTTCTGCTTGAGCATTGCCACAAGCTCCTTGCTCATCCACTTAGGTCTCCTGCCCCCTCTGCCTGACTTCCTACGCACAGGGATGCACTGTTGCTGGGCGCTGAGGAAGTGACACTTGAACACTAGCCAGCTCTCTTGGGCCCCCTTTCCTTCTAGAGCCCTAGCCCATGGGATTCTTCTGAGGAGGTCTCTAAAGAGGCTAAAGTTGGCCCTCCTGAAGTCCATGATTGCAAGGCTGCTTGCAGCCCTGCCTCGTCCTCGTCGGATCCTGAACTGCACCAGCTCATGGTCACTACAGCCGAAGCTATCCCCCACCCTCACATCTCCTACCAGACCCTCTCTGTTTGTTAGTACGAGGTCCAGTAGCCCACCTCTCCTCGTCGGCTCCTCCACAACCTGCATAAAAAGTTATCGTCAACACTCTGCAGGAACCTCCAGGACTGTTTGTGCCTGGCTGTGTTGTCCTTCCAGCAGATGTCGGGGAAGTTGAAGTCCCCCATGAGAACCAGGGCCTGTGACCGTGAGGCAACATCCAGCTGCCTGTAGAAGGCCTCATCAACTTCCTCGCCCTGGTCAGGCGGCCTGTAGCAGACACCCACCACAGTGTCTCCCACATTAGCCTGCCCTTTAACCCTTACCCACAGGCTCTCAACTCGCTCATCGTCCACTCCCAGGTTGAGCTCCATGCATTCCAGTTGCTCTCTCACATAAAGAGCAACTCCACCACCTCGCCTTCCCAGCCTGTCCTTCCTAAAGAGCACATAGCCTTCCATGGCAGCGCTCCAATCGTGCGAGCTATCCCACNATTCTTTCAAATCTCAGTAGGATCAATAGAAAAAAAATACAAGGAATATGTACTCTTCAGCCCTAAATAGCGCATTTTAATTGGCATTGATAGAAAGAATTGCAAGTCTCAGGTGCCAGCTTCAGCTATAGCTACAGCTGTCTGACTAATACATCATAGCAGAGACTGCAAGACTCTGGTGATATAAAAAGATGATATAAAAATAACTATGTATCTTTTAGCAAAAAATCACAGTGGCAGAAAGATCACAGAACAGTGAGAGATGGCTAATTGGTCAGATCCCCTGTCCTGTTCTTTTCTCTATAAATCAGAGCCAAAAAGAAACCCTGTCTGGCCATTCTGTGCAGTCCATGGGTAAGTTTATTGGGCTTTGTGTCTCCACTCTGTCGCCTCTATTGTCTTGCACACAATTTGAGTTATAACACAAAGCAAGGCAGCAGTAGCAGAAGAGCTTGGCTCCCAGCTAGCATGAAACCATAAAACATTTCAGTTCTTGCTCTGTCTGCCAGCTATTGTGAAGTCTTACTGCCCATTCACCTTGCGAGCTGCTAGCTGACAATACAGCCAAAACTGTGCAAACTGCTGTTATTGTACTGCATTTGGTCATGTGTATATAAAGAAAGAAGGGTAGCTATACAGACAGGGACATCAATTTGAAAGAAGCACCCATACAGTGTGACCTCTGATTGCTAGCATATGTCCATATATGACTGATATTGGACTTTGATTTTGACCATGAGGTAATGGTTCTCCTGTATGTTTTTAAGGCATGTCATCAAGAATGAAGGCCCCTGTGAACTCTATCCCTTCCAGGTAGCAACTCGTGGAAACTGCAGCTATCTGCTATGGGCATGACATCTGAGTGTGACTTGTTAAACCTAACTCTTTTAGGTCCTTACCAGCACCTACTTCTTCTTATATGCCCCTCAGTAATGTGTACACACAAAAGCATGGCTCTTGGAGAGCAAGAAATGGAAAAAGAAATTTGGACCTGCTCACCCAGATCCCGAGGCTCCTTGTCTGGGATGGTTTCACCTTTCTATCAGGAGCTTTATGGCAGAGCCCCTCTGGCTGAGCCTACTACAAGATGCTAGAGAAGGGGAGTGATAGCTCAGTGAACACGCGGAGATATGGAGACACGAAGACATGGACACAGTGACTTTCTAGTATTTACAAGCATCAGAGCAGAAGTGAGTTGTCCAAGCTCATATGGAAAGTTTGTGGTGGAGCTGGATAGGATGCAGAACTGCTTTACTCCAGTCTGATGCCTCCCTGGTGACTACCCTTTGCTCTGTTGAAAACAGAGGCGAGATGATATTTTGTCCTGCTTTCTATGGCTCCAGGAGCTGCTGTCAATGCTGGGTGGCAACAGTAACAGCAATAGTTAAAATGCCATCCTCCAAGAAATATGCACTACTTATCCGTGCAGGAGCCAGACTTTGAACTGTGGATATAAAACTCTGGAAAGAGAAGCCTGCTAATTGCAGAGTCATTATCCTTAACTGAAATTCAGTATCTTACCATATAACTGTCAAGAATCAACGAGAGACAATAGGTCTATATTCTGATTATTCAGTCACCTTGTATTTTCAAAAGAAAAGCTCTCAAAAATGATCTTTATTTCCAGTTCAAGTACTTTGAATGATTTTGTATCTCAGGGGTGCATAAAAATGATCCATATGGGCCTGAGAAACAGACCCTATTGCACAGACTTACGGATATTGAACATCTATTATTTTTCAAAGGTGATTAAGGATCTGAGAGAGAAGTTTGGAGTTTTGGTGAGGCCTTCCAGATCTTGTATTGCTATTTCAGAAGGCAGTTAGCTCAACCACCAAGTCTGCAACAAAATCAAACAAATGGCAATGATAAAAGAGCAGATGTGAAAGGAGAAATACAGGCTCATCTGTATCCTACCTTTTGTCTTCTTATATTATATGTATGTTTCTTTAATAAGAACGTGTTCATGTACCCTAAACCAAATTATGACAATGCTCTTAAAACAGTTTTTCTTTCCTATAGCAATTTCCTCAGTTGTAACTATTCTTTCTCCCGAAGCATGACAGCTAGACATTTTGACATCCTGATGATTTTGGTTTCCTAACAAGGATGTAAACATACTTCCTGTGGAGCGCTCCAAAAATCCTGATTTTCTGGAGATCCTGATTTCTGGATTTCTGTGAATCCAAACCTTCCCCTCTTCCTCCGCAGCACTCCCTCCACTCCTGCAGAAACACATTTCTGCCGGATCATAAAGCCTCAACATCTCTTTAATTCCTTTCAGACTTCTGATAGATCAATTCTCTAATGATTTCTGTGCTTTCAGCTTCTGCTCAATGTTGGTATCACCATAGTACAAATTGAGAAACGACTGCATTCGAAGTTTCAGTGTTTCCCTCAGAATCCAACAGGCCGCTATGTGGGTGGCAGTAGTGCAAGGTGACACTTTAGAAGGAGTTGGGTTTTTTTTAGGGAACTTAACCTGCTGTCAGCAAAGATGTAGCCTGGGGGCTGCAAAGACCAGAAGAGAAGCTGGACACAATAAAATGCAGAGCAATTGCACATTTCCTAAGCTGCTTCTTAGACCACAGAGAGTTTTATACAAAATACCTGCTGTTTACAAGTCACTGAGCTTAGTAGCATGTTATTTCTTCCTCTGGTGTCCTATTTACTTCCACTGAATCGAAAGCTTGTGGGATACGCACAGGTTACTGACGACCTTTCTACTGGAATTCTTCTTTCCATGGCACACACATTACCAATGATCTAAAGTTTAATTTCATGACAATTACATCAATTTAATGCCATTTCAAATCCCACAGACAAGGCTGGTCATATTATTTTCATAACTCAGGACTGAGCAGTTTGAGGCTCGCGTGTCATAGAAACTAAAATATTTTGAAGTGGCTAAGATTCACTGACAAAATACTCTTCAGATACTTTGCTTATGTAATAGCATTTACAGCTCTCCAAGTTTATTTTTTCCAGCACTAAACTGCTAGAGTTCTCTTTGATAAACTTGAAACTAAGACTTTAAAAATATATGCAGTGTTTAAGTGTTTTGTGGTGCTGTCAGAAATCTACCAAGTCTGACATAATGCTGAGAATATGTTCTAGATTTATGACTAATGACAGTATTCACTGTGCTCGATACTAAAGGTAAGGCTGTACTCCCTATTTCCAATTGCTATCAGTGTATGTCAAACATAAAATGAACTCTGTATCTAAGTCCAAGCACGTTTCATGCTCATATTGCACCTCCCAAGCCCTGGCTTCAGGGGATTCACCTCAAAGCAGGCCTTGGCACAGCAGATACATATGCTCAGAGCACTGTACTGTAGGAAGCTGACTTTACTGCACAAGCTGCATTGGCTGTGATTATACCAGCAGATTAGTGCTGGGGGATGATCCTGGTCATGGGAGCATGACTGACTATACCGTGAAACTGTTTGAAGGTTTCCCAGTGCAATTTCAGTCTGTGACTCTTAGCAACTCCAGGGCCCCATCTGCAAGTCAGGATAGTCCAGGGACTATTCCCAGTACGAAGGGTGATGTGAAGCCATCGCAGCCTGGAGGCTAAAAGAATTTACTAAAATAGGTCTGTCTTTTTCCGCACCAGTTGGCTTTGCTGCCTGGGAATGCTCCCAGGAACATTTAATTTGTAAGCATTGTTGGAAGGTCTCCTCAGCAGGCACAATTAGATGCAAAGAACATGTGTCCAGCCCTAGACCTTCTGTGAGCTGCTTCAGACTTGGCACCTAGGTTCGAGCTCAGGGGGGATCTGGTTTTCTGTTTTCTCTGCCTCCCGGCAGGGTTTACCCTAACCAACTCCAGACTCCCTGCCTGACTTCGCAATGCCATCTTACAGTCACGAAAGTCATCACAAAAGGGCTTTGATACAAAATGGGAGCAGTAAGCATCCAACATAAATTGTTGACATCCAGCAGGCAACCACATGGACACACAGAAATTAGCCAAGAAACAGGTTGAATTCAAGCCGACTTCCTAGCCTAGACTGTTAGCATCAGCGTAGGTGAGATCTCAGTGTTGGGAAACCTACCTGAAATCAGATCATGAAGCCTATGATGACGGGTATCAATTACCTCAGTGTGAGTCACTCAGTGTAATATGGCAGAGGAAAAAATTGACTGTCCTGTCACCGGAGCTGCCAAAGTCCACAAGTTGCAAAGCTTGACAAGTTCACAGAGGAGAAAAAAAAGCTTTCTTAAGAAAAACAGGAGTAGAAACTTCTGAGTCATTTTGGCTCTGAAAACTAATCTGTGAATTTATGCTCTTATCAGTTCTGTATGCAAGCCAGTGGATTTCTCATTTAAACAAAGCATTGTTTTTCTTTTCTACCTAACCACTTTTTAAAAAAACCAGGAAAGATATAAAAAAATGCTAAATTATGCAAGCAAATGGACAGGCCTGGGCTGAGAGTAAACTAACAAGGTAAAAGTGTAAGAAATTGTTTACCACTACAAAAAAAAATGGGAAGGGAAAAGCTGTTTGCCAGTCCCAACTGGAGCTAAGCCAATAAGTTAATAATGGAGAACAGAAAAGGAGACAAAAGAGGAGTATTAGAAGCTCCTTTTGGTAAGAAATATCAAAAGATACTGACAGCAGTGCGCTGATCTACCAGAAGTCACTGACTAAAGTCAAAATTATCAGTTAGGCTATGAAATCAGCAAAACTAGTGCCTATGCTGAAAGAGTAAATCATAAAGGGGTATTTATTTGGAATGGGAAAAAAAGGGAGGGAGTTCTCCACACAGTGGAAAAGAGAAATAAAGCTTTTGTTCTGACCATATGACAAGTTATCTGCCTTGTTAAGGCATCTGGATGCTTTTTTCAACTCTGATGTAGAGGATGGAAGACATATGAAATACAGACAAGAACCAGGAGATTTCTCTAGGTCTGATAAAAGGTAAAGGAAAGCTGAAATGATACACTTTCCCTGTTGTTAAATAAGATTTTAGTTACAGAGTACACACTTCTTAACACATCAAGAGATGTTCAAGAATAGAAAGTACATAAGTGCAGTGAAATGAAATCTCTGACTTGAGTTGTTTTTCTGCTGCAGGCTATGAGATTTGGAACTGTGCTGTATAATTTAATGCATAAATACTAAACCTGAGGCATCAGCTCATAAAAACAGAAGATGAGAAACATTCAGGCTCTGCAGGTCCATCTCGGAACAAGTCATTTCCCACAAGAGACTAAGAAGAGAAACCCTCTCCATGAACCAAACATCGCCCCAAGGACAACTGTCAAGACACCATACACATTGAGGAATTTTTTTCATATTCATTTTCTTTTGTTTCAACAGAAATTGAGACAGAATGATGATTTTATGGTCTGTTTGTATGTAATAGCTGACACAAAGGATGAGGACTGGTTTGAGATTAAGACAGATGCCAGGCATATGACACTTGCCAGAATGTGGGTAACTACCTGTGTGCTACAGTACTATAGGTAATGAAGATGAAGGGTGCATTCAGGAGCCAACACACAGATGTTCAGTACCCTTGGAAATGCTGCAGGCTCTTCAGCCTGGGCTCCAGCTGATGCTCCAGAAGAGCAGGTCTTCCATAGATCTGGTGTCATATCTGACAGCTCTACACAGATGTTTCCAGCACGCTTTGACAATCCATATGTCAATAGACAGCTGTTAGGGCAGCTAGACTCTGTGCTAAATGTCTCCCAGATCACGAGCTGAACAGCTCTCTAGGATCCAGCTGTGGGGACTGAATCTCCACCAGAGCTTAGACCTTAGTTCACCCGGCGCACAGGGCTCAAGTCACTTGCTAAACAATCAGCACCTACAGACACCTGGGAGACTCAAAGGTAGCCAGGAGGTTCACATGCAGATCTCTTCTAAAATCTATAACAGATCCATGCTTTTATTTTTACTGTTTTGAGAAGTATCAAAGGTCAAGCAGAGCAGCCTACAGAATATCAGAGAACACAATAAGACCTTAACAACTTGACCTTAGGCAACTTTAATGAACCTTTAACACCTGTACTGACATATTTTAAACTGGAACCAAGGAAGACCTGTGTTTTCTTACCAGCTTTCTTTCCTTCTTTCCTTCTTTCTTTCTCTCTCTCTCTTTCTCTCTTTCTCTCTTTCTTTCAGGAAGGAGTGTCCTTTTGATTTATACTAGTACATCTGCTCCTTCCCACTATTGTTTCACCTGTTCCCTCTATAACCACACGGTCATAAATGGTTAAGTGTTGCATGAACTTTTACAAAAAATTTCCATGTTTCTTTTTAATAAATGTCTAATTTGGAAAGTCAAGCAGAGGTAAAGGCAGCCATAAAATACATTTTTTACTGAGAGAAGCTGATAGCCCTGGAGTACAGCCATTTTGTGAGAAGAGATCCACTCTTTACTGGAGCTGAGTTTGTTCAGCCTGGAGAAGAGGAGGCTGAGAGGGGATCTAATCAGTGTCTATAAGTACCTCAAGGTAGGCAGTGAGAAGGTTGGGGCTGGCCTCTTTTCAGCGGTGGCCACCAACAGAACTAGAGGAACTGGCCATAAGCTGAAGCATCTAAAGTTCCACAGGAACTTAAGGAGACATTTCTTGAGAGTGAGGGTGACAGAGCCCTGGAACAGGCTGTCCAGAGAGGTTGTGGAGTCTCCTTCTCTGGAGATCTTCAAGACCCGCTTGGATGCAGCCCTGTGCCATGTGCTCTAGGTGATCCTGCGTGTGCAGGGGGGTTGGACTAGATGACCTCTAGAGGTCCCTTCCAACCTTAGGCATTCTATGTTTCTACGATTCTATGATACTCTGAGCTGTTGAAACTACAGGGAAACCTAAGCAGTCTGATAGCTATTTGGTATAGAACAAATTGAAGTCAGGTATTGGACTTGCCTTTGCTGTAGCAGCTAACCAAAGGTTTTATTCTAGATGCAGCATGGGAGACGCTGGATTGGGTCTTGGAACAGGTCAGTTTAGTGTGGGGATACAAACAAAGCAACGGTCCCTGTCATTCATCAGAACTAATTATTTCAGTGACCGGCTGATTAGTTCATACATCTTCCAGGCATCTCAGCACCATTTTCATCGCCCAGAGTAGACGGATTCTAGGGACTCCACCTTTGCTGAAATAGCTCAAACAAGAACATTCACACTAGAAAATAACACTGATTATCATGGAAATACAAGACTTGAGCTACCTTTGCTGTCCTAGCACATCAGGCAGGATCAACTGAACTCTGGTCGACTAGTAACAGGGCACTTTGTCATTCTAGCTGTGGTGTGATGGGGACAGCTTCCTTGTATGGCCTCAGACTGCTTCCCCTAGGAACTGGCAGCAGGGCAGCTGAGGCTCTGCAGAACCCCAGGCTGCTCCGGACTATTACATTCACCCAACTTCTCAGATGCATTTCCAGCTTGCAGTGATGTACAAGTTGCTACATCCCTCCTTCCCGTGGGATCTGAGGTAACTAATGACTTCAGTATAGCATAATCCCAAGAGCCATTCTTTTCAGCACTAGGATTAGGAGCAAACCAAACGACGCTCCAAGCTGTTACAAGGACAGATTTCTGGTTTGAAACAGGTTGATAATGATACTTGACACCAATAAACTACTCTTCACTTTTACAGTGAGACAGACATGGTTTCCTGAAGAAAATCTTCTCCCATCTTTCTTTAACTAATAACTGATGTAATTGATCTGACAGCAGATGGAATTTGTGCCTAGGAAAAGTGCTGACCCTTTCCTTGGAAATAAATAAATCTTTCACTTATTTTATACATAAATAGAATGACAGTCACTAAGAAAATAAATGGTCTCCTGGGAAGATGAATAGCTGATTTTGTTCCTAATAGTAGGAATACTTATTTTAGTTATACCAGTGGGGAAGTACTACTTTGAAGAATTTTCTGAGGTAGTATATTTCTACCATAGCCTTGTCCACTGGGAAATAGGGTTTTTAAAAGGGACAATGGAGCAAAGGTAGGACACCACACAATTGCAGAACAAGCAGCACCTGGACTGCTTTTGCTCTAGAGTACTGTTTCTATTGATTTCTATAGCTTTTTTTATTATTTTCACCAGTTTTCATAGTCATCAGTCCTTTAGCACTAGTACTGACAGAGACTCAATAATAAAAATGAAAAAGTCCAGATATAAAGATTAAATAATTAAGTAATTCTGGGTAGGTTCTGTGTTTTTTTTCTCCTCAATCTAAGGTTTTCAGGACCCATAAAAAATGTCTATCAATACACATATGTTTTCGGCCTTTTAGATACAGAGATTACCATGTAATACTGTGCTGACATAACAGAATTGAACTGAAACCAGCTAGGGTCATATGAAAACTATTCCCAACTATGAAAGAGTTTAGGCTCAAAGACTTGTCCAGCATCATTCAGGTATGTTTCAAGCTCCACTGAACTATATTGCACTTCAGTCAACCTATTGAAAATCATTCCTCTGAGCTTGGTTTTGGAACAAAAGCAAGCAGTTTCAGTGTTCTGAGGTATAGTTATAATTCTTTCACACAAGTCTCAGATGTATTCTCAGTTAATTACGTGAACATAGTTTTCTTCTTGGTTAACATACTCTTTACTTTGTCTTTTTTTTTTTCTCTCTTCATTCGGGTAACAAGATTTGAAGTCGTCCGGAGTTGAACTCTATGGAAATGAGTGAAATAAGAGAAAGAATAAACCTGGTCTTCTACCTATCTGTCTGAATGGATATATTGTTCAACATTAAGATTTGGTATTAGCAATTACAAGCCTATTCACCTCAGAGGAATTTCTGTGAATTCCAGTAAATCTGAATGTAGTCCAATTATTATTCTAAAACAGTAAATTTAACCTTGTTTTCAGGCAGAGGTCATTTTAGACAGCTCCTTTATAGAGATGATATTAAAAAGGATTTTGATGAATTTTTACAGCTTCAGTTGAACACTTCTTATGGTCACTTCTTTTAAGAGTAAGAATTTTGCATTGATAAGCTTTTTTCTTTCCTTTTTTTTTTTAAATTCTGAGAACCAAAAATATGGTTTTTACTTCTAATAAAGACATTTGGAGCTCATTTTGAATAAGATACAGGACATCTGGGTATTTTACTATCAGTTTTTCTCCTTCTATGTTTTTCATACTTCATCCTATTTTCCTTAATCTAGAACTTTACCAAACAAAAATCCTATTGCTTTATTTGGAATATTCCAATGAGGGTGGAAGAAGCCTCATTTAAATTTCAAAATAAGCAAACACATTTTAGTTCATTGAGAACTTCTGGCACCCTAACCTTCTAATCAAGCTTAGCTCTTTTCATAGAACATCCTTGTTTTGCATTTACCTTCTGAAATCAAGTAAAATCTAACAATCGAGCTACTAAAACAGCTCAGCAGTTTTGTTTGAAAACTCTAATTCCAGTAAAAGGGAATTTCCACCTCTGAAAACACAGAGTAATGATGTATGTGATGTGATTGTTTGAAGTTCTAGCAGACTGCTCTTGCTTCCTCTGGACTTTCTTCAAGTTTGAGAAAACATGGTGTGAAGTTCACCACTCCTGATGGCATGTATCAGTTTAGATGATTGCCAGAATAGTAAGACTTGATTTCCTGTTAAGGGAATAAGGTTAATTAGATGTAAATATCTATAGCCCAAAGAGGAGGGACAGACTTTAAGCTTCCATGAAATTAATTACTTCATGAAGGCCAAGAAACATGATCTTGAGATCTGAGATGATTGTGTTTCCTGACCTTATTTTAATCAGAATTTTTCCTCCTCTGGATATCCTCCACTACGTTGGAGTCTATGAGAAGAAGCTAAAATTGGCCTGATTCTACTCTTGTGTATGCAAAACCCAGCTAAGTCCACAGTGGGATATATCACAGAGATAGTACTAAATAAGTTGCCCCAAATACTTCTTACATTGCCTGGAGGAGAGCTGTTAGCTGCTTTTGTCTGCAGAGGAGTCTGCTCCAGAGCTTGGTAGTTTTACCAGGTAGAAGCTTGGAGTGACAAACAGGACAGCTTATCAGTCAGTATTTTGTTGCCTTTTTTTTTTTTAACCTTACAAAACAGAATACAAGTTAGACATGAGAGGAAAAGTATAGGACTAATAGGAAATTAAATAAAATATGACAGACAGGACATATACAGGAGGTGAATGCATGAAGCATTAATCCCACTTGGTTCTCTTCAGGAATACTTGTCTGGATTGTTTTAGCAGCTTTGATATTCCTCAGAGCTGCTCACACTATACTGAGGCAGCCTTAGTGAGGTCTGCGGAACAAGGTTAAAACGGGATAAACTTCCCTGTTTTGATTTGCATTTTAAAAGTCCCTTGCCTTCTGATACTACTACTAAATATTTCTGTAGATAGCTGAGATCTCCTATGAACATAAAGTGACCTAATTGGAAGTCAACCTCATTACA
The DNA here is from genome assembly GCA_013389825.1 of Crypturellus undulatus. Taxonomy (NCBI): domain Eukaryota; kingdom Metazoa; phylum Chordata; class Aves; order Tinamiformes; family Tinamidae; genus Crypturellus; species Crypturellus undulatus. The sequence goes on from VWPW01031322.1 coordinate 294,551, forward strand.
ATCTCAGATAAATGCAAAGTGAGACAAGAGTGCAGAATATTGGTGTCCAGGGCTGCTGGTATAGGTATATCTGGACTGGGGGACTAGTTTGGGCATTTCTACTGCTGTTCTGCACCTTACAAATATCTGCGAGGTTCATGTAAGTGAGGTTCATGAATGCCAGGGTTTGCAGCAACTGGAGACTGTAACAGCAGAAAGGCTGGGGAGCTGGGCAGAGAGGAACCTCATGAGGTTCAACAAGTACAAGGACAGGATCCTGCACCTGGGGAGGAATAACCCCAGGCACCAGTACAGATTAGGGATTGACCTGCTGGAAGGCAGCTCTGTGGAGAGTGATTTGGGAGTCCTGCTTGACAGCAAATTAACCATGAGGCAGCAATGTGCCCTCGTGGCCAAGAAGGCCAATGGGATCCTGGCTGCATCAGGAGGATGTTGCCAGCAGGTCGAGGGAAGGGATCCTGCCCCTCTGCTCAGCTCTGGTGAGGCCGCACCTGGAGTATTGGGTGCAGTTCTGGGCTCCCCAGGACAAGAGGGAGTGTCCAGTGCAGAGCAATAAAGATGATTGGGATACCAAAATGTTACACTTAATTCTTCTCTTGCCTACTATGGATATATACTAAAAATCAATTTACATTCAATCTCCTCAGTTATCTAACACTTTATTCAGGCCTGTTAGTTAGATAATTAGTAGCTACTGCAGCACATGTCTTTTTGATTCTGTCCTAAAACATTGCTTTGAGAGGTACAGGAAAGGATGCCTATAGCATAAGTCTAGCAAATTTTCATTTTTTAAAGATTTTTCTTTGTAAAATTTCTTATATTTTATTTAGTCACTTTTTACTTAGATATGCTCTTGTTTCTGCTGGAAAGAAAGGCTATTACCAGGCAAACCCTTCTAGGACTTTGAAGACTTATTCTATCATGTTCATGTGACTGGAGAGAACATCAGCAGGCCCATGAGAAGGAGAATATGGGCAACTCACATCTAGTCAATGAAGGTTTTTCTTCTCCCTAGCCACAGGATAACAGGTATTCACTATTCCCTCGGCTTAGCAAACTCATTCCTCCAGTGTCTGGGAGAAGAGCCAAAATATCTAGATATTCAGCTGAGTTGCTAAGAAACATGAAGAATTTTAAAGGATGCAAGGTTACAAGGCTAACCTAAAGTTAGGCTAATACTGTGTAGCATCTCCTTGGCAACCAGGAGTGAAAGGCATGTGAGGTGAAAGCAGAAAGAAGACAGAATAATAATCAGCAATAAATAAACCCTGACGGAACTTAGTGCGATTATGTTGTCAATGAGTTAAAGAATGCTGCTGCCTTGCTATGGTTTGACTATGCTGATGGAGAAGAAATTTTGTCTTTGCAGTTCCAGGAGACATGACAGATGACATTGTAAAAGTAAAAATATAAAGGCCAACTCTGAGGCTGCTAAATATAGCAAAGGGTCAAATGAAGGAGAATAGAAGGGATAATGAATGACCTACCTGCATGCCATAAAATAAACCCTCCTACTTTATTACTTCACCTCCAGAAACAAATTTCCATAGAAGCTGAAAAATTGTGGCCCTCTTTAAAACTCTTCCAGTCCCAATTTCCTTATGATCCTGTATGTGCAGGTGGGTTGGACCTCTGGAGGTCCCTTCCCACCTTAAGCATTCTATGATTCTACGGATGTCTGTGTGTCTGTGTTCTTTATTTTCTCTAAAGTACACAATTCTCTAAAAGCATACAAAATTTGGGGTATAGAAGTCATGTTAAAAAGGCATCTTTTGACAACTTCTGTTTTATAGCAATGGATTTTATTCATTCTGTAACCAAGAGACAAGACTCTTATCAAATAGGTTGTTCTCTAAATACTCTATGGGCAAGTGGTTCAGTAACTGCAAGCATCCTGGCCAAAGTCAAGGTCCAGCAACAGAGCTAATATCTTCTATCCTCAGCCCTGTGCTGCAGACTCCAGAGCGCATGAGATAGCACATCTCATGAGAAGGCTCCTATGGGCAGAGCTCTTCCAGAAATGAAGACCTTCTCCTTAGGTCCACACACTCTTTAAAGAAGGCCTGGTCCTTGTTTTCTTTGAACCCAAGAAAAGTTTACTTAGTAATTCCATTTCACTGAATAGTAGTTTAAATCACTTCTGAAAACATTTCTCAGTCTTGGGCAATACAAATAAATGATTTGAGGCAAATACTGTACAGTCTGAAAATGCAAAGGAGAATACTCCTTGATCAGTCTTATGCTTATGAAAATTTAAATGAGTTTGTATTTGCACAAACAGAAAATAGAAAGTAGGTGATCTTCTGACTCTGGCAAGCATGAACGTACGTGTACGTTAAGCTGCCTGAATTTCCTGCGAGTCAGACTAGGCAAGGCTCATGCTTGTTTCATAGATGTGTACCACTGCAAAGTGGAGACTTGAGCAGTGAGTTGTCCTCTCTTTGCTCATCACACATCACAGAGGTGGTCCCTGCAAGGCACTCTACCTGGAAATGTCTATCTGCTTGAGCTTCAGGGCTTAAAATGCTCATCAGATGTTTTCTGTGTTCCTTCTCTGACCACTGTGCACATACAAAACAGGTACAGTATCATCATCGCCTGGTGCTACATGACCAAAATGCAGCCTCAGCACATTACGGGTACCCAAAGCTGTTATTCTCAAGCATCTGAGGCAACCTCCTATTGCAAAAGAGGGACCCAGATAAGCATAGCCATGGATCCTTTCATTGTGTTACAATGCAATAGTAGGACATCTTAAAAAAATGAATTATTACTAAATGAATGTGCTTCCTCAAGCAAGTCTTTTTAAATTCCCTTCAAAGACATTACAGCTTAGGGTGATTCTGTCATATTAAAAAAAGCATCTGCAGTTAGTCGGAGAAATCACATCTCCAGCGATATCCCACCAAGTGTAATGGTAGGTTATCAAATACTTCTCCTGCAGAGTTACAGTGTATTTCCTCCAAAACATAAAGAGATTCCCATTTATTTAGAGATTAACAGAGAGTTCTTTACTCTCTGTTCTGGAAAACAGGATTTATCTACCAGCAACAGGTGGTAGAAACCTTTAATGTTTTTGGCAACCTGGCATCCAGCTAGGTTAGGTGAGGTTTTCCTGCCCTGCTTTTATGGTATTAAAATTTTAAAAGCAGTAACAACTCATCTGCTATATCTGACAATAAGTGATTTGCCTAAGGTTACCAAGTAAGACTAAAACAGAAAAAAAGAGCTGAATTCAGTCTCTCAGAGCATATAGATGTCCTGCAACCAATCTATCCTCTTCCTGAGGGTGTTTTCCCATGAACAGTGCAGTGAAAGCAGTATCACTTATGTCCTTTGCTAAAACTGTAGCTCCTGACAGGACAGGAACATTTCGCTGGTTCCTAATGACCTTTAGCTTCGGTAAGGGGAGAAAAGAAACAAATTGTGAAAAAATTGAGTTCATCTCAAAGTTCACAGAAGTCAATAAAGGTCTTTCAACGAGCTTCAATGAGATATAGATAAGGTTCACAACGATCTAGAAATAAAACACACTGACATTTGCATTAGGTGGTCAATGGCCCATGATGCTGCATGTGGAAGTTCTCTTACGACTCTAGAATTAATCTATTTATGATGACAGTCAAATAATCACAATACTCAGAGAACCAAGGGTGCATATCTATTTAATGCATTAGTCAAAGTGCTTCCCCCTGGAATGATTTATATTTTTAATGCTATATGTTACACTTCCCATACTTACCATTAAACACATTTAATCCAATGCTGGTTGGTAGATTTACTAAAGGAAACGAAAAATAAAACAACAACAAAAAAAACACAAACAAACATACAAAAAAACCCCAAACAAACAGATAAACAAAAGAATGCATTGAAGAAAGTAAAAAAGATGGAAAAAATGTTTGAATTCAGTTATTCCAAAAGCTCTCATTTTAATATAATGGGGCAATTATACTATGCTAAGTAAATAAATAACTGGCTCAGAAAAGTACCTAATTGTGTTGGCTAATTATATACTTAAATCTAGAGGATGTATTATTTACTATTATTGCATAATTTTATTATTATTTCAGAACTTGGGGAAAAAAAACACCTTACAGACTTTGATTTTACGTGTGAAGAAATAATCTGTTGACTTCCATGAGTTTTCAGACAAACCTCACTGCTACAGGTTGTGAAGCCAGATCCTCCAGGACTAAGAGTATAGGCTAAAAATAGAAGATTTATTACCCTTAAAGCGATCTGCTCACAATTTTGGTGGATGAACAGAATGTTATTTTAAAAAGTGATCATCTTTAAAGCATTTTCAGCCTCAAAGCTTCATTGCCTGAAGATCTCACATATGATATAGAGGGTTTGTTAGGGGAAGAAACAACTTGCTATTTTAAGCCTGTGAACACAGTTATCAAAATATTTCCACCCCTTAATTGGCTCTCAGCATTTTAATCTAGCAGTGAGTCTCTAGCTAAAAAGAAAGCTTAATTTTTAATATTTATTTCTGCTTTGAGTCTCTTTTTTTCTCTTCCTTTCTAAATGCGCTCTTTCAATTAATTTCTCCAAGTAACCGCAAGGCATCAGCAGGAGAAACGTCCCTCCCTTCGTCTTCTTCCTTCACCTTTACAAGAGACCTTTTCCAGATTAATTGTTTGCCCATCACTCTGTTTCCAGGGCACTTCTGTGAAACTGAGCTTCAGAGTTATTTTTCCTCTTTTTCTTCTTTAAAAGTGTCTCGTTCCTAATGTAGAAGCTGCTGCAGACACAAGCCACTGTTTCACCCAGCTGCTCTTCCCAGCTCTGACATTCATCCTGGCATCTGCTCCCTGAAACCTGAGCAGATGGAGGAGTCCAGGAGGGAGTACTTGTGCCAGCAGAAGGTAGCTTTATCTTTCTGTACTAAAACATTTTCCAGCAGTAAAATTCAACCCCAGACAGACCCCGAGGAAAGCCCAGAGGTGTTAAGGGTCTTATAAGTAAACACTACAGGTCATATATCTTGCGGGACACAGAGGAAAAATGAGCAAGCTGATTTAAGTTAAGCTACATGGCAGAAATATATTTTACAATATATTTATGGCAATATTACCTCATTCTCCTTTTATTACTTATTGCCTAGCTAATCACCCACAGGCTTTTGCAAATGACATGACTCTCAGATAAGGGGGAGGTAGAAGCACTACACAGATTTTCAGGAAAATCCAGGTAAAAAAGGAGGTTGCCCTATAAGAATATAACGACATCTCAATGCCAGCTTCTCCTAAGACAGTGTACACTCCCTGCACATTGAATAGAATGAGAAAGAAGAAGAAAAAATTGTTAATTCCTCTGCTTCTTTACCTTGTCTTGCCAAACAAGCCAGTTATCCCAGAAAACCAGTGCTGATCTCTTCGCCAAATACCTGGATAGTGAATCGTGTCCTCTAGGAGACAGCAACTTCTGAAAGTCACTTGGGGCTGAAGTAGTCCCATATCATTAAAAAAATAGTCCTGTGCTTTCTTGGTTCATTAAATCTGAATCTGATCTCAAGCAAAATTCATCGGTTAGGGAGAGAGGTCTGGATGCTGAGATGAGCAGAATGGGGGATATTGATTTTGTACTGAGGCATTGCTAGGGGGACAGTAGCTTTAGTCGTGTGTTATTACTTCTGAGTTACTCTGATTTCCTCAGGGTTTCCTTTGGATGGAGAACAGAGCTAACCTTCACCTGGAGACTAGAGCTGCCACCTGGAAGTGAAAGACTTGATAAGAGGGACCTGAGCGACCGGGTATCACTGGTATCAAATAATTTTCATTGGTCTGCACTTTATTTTGTGATTTTTTTTCTTCTTTAAACTCTCTCTAGTGTGCATTTGTTTTTATCGGTTGCTGTTCCGGTTGTATAAATATAAAAACCTTTTTCATTTTACTTCATGCGCAGCACAGCATAAGGAAATGTAGGCAAGTACTTTTGCTGCAAAACACAATATGTCCCTATTTTGTGATCCATCTATTGACAACAGCACTCAGGTTAGGAATGAATTATTTCCTTTATGCATTCTTTTTATTTCTTGACTTCTTAACATCTGTTCTTGCCTTTTGCAGCTTTCACTGATTTATTCTATTCTTGTTGCACAGTGAAATAAGCATATGTGCAATTTTTTATTGACTAATTACCCTTCCATCTCACTGCTGCTTAGTGCTTAGACCATATTATTCTCTAAAAGAAGAACTGTTGATCTAAACAGTGTATGTTAAGCTCCTTCCTCAAGAGGCCAATATACCTGTATAGGTATATTTTTTTTATTAAAAAAAATTAACATCCTCTTAGAATCATCTGTTTCTTGGCAATCATCTGTAATTTTCAAACGATAATGTAAATTAGTTTACTTTGATCAGAAAGAGCCCAGTTACAGGGGATGTTTGAAGGAAGGAAAAGGAAAGGAGTTGTTTATATGCTCAAGCAATCAAAAATATCCCAGTTCTAATGATTTCACTATTTTATTAAACTAGAAAAAAAGCAAGATTGATGTGATGCAGAGACTTTGCATTCATAGCATCAATTAGACCAGGATTCTGGTAATCATGCTGCAGTTCATCTCTTGCCCTTACTTGCTGTGTCATTTCAGAAAAAAATAATATTTAAGCAGAGACAAAGAAACAATGAAATGTTTAAGGGAATGGCTGGAATTGCGTATTTCCTATGAATAGCCAAGAGGGCTGTGATGAAACTGTGTTCTTCTGTGACTGGTCACGACTGAGATAATCACATATAGGTCATTCTCTGCCTCGATTTGTCTTGCTGTCTGCATTATTCAGTCTATGACAAAATGTGTCAGCTTTTATTCATCTTTATTAATAATAGAAGTGACAGAAATGAGGAGATTTAAGAAGACAAGGTGTTTCCCTTACACTCTCCGGGTGATGAGGAGAGATTATTCTGTATGTTGAATTTCATTATATTTTAGTACTCTGAAGAGAAGAAGGTCATTTTAATATTTTCAGAATGACACAATCTTTGTTAAAAATATTGTCCAATTAATTACAATAATAGACTTAAAATTTGCATTTCATAGAAGAACAGTCTTCATGTAGTATCTTCCAGTTACCACGTGCTGGTTCTATTATCCTTGGAAAGATGAAAATAGACAATTTCTGTCTGTTCACCTAAAGAGGGATGAAAATAAATGTCTACATAGGATCATGCAGAGGAAAAACCTTTAGTGATATGAATAATTTTGTCCTGCCTTCATTAGCAGCACTTAAAACCAAGGAAGACAAATTCCAGTGCTTGCCTTCATGTTTCTAGTCCTGGAAATGGACTGGAATGGAAACTGGAATTTTTCTAGAGGTCCTGGAAATTAGGGGTTGACCTGCTGGAAAGCAGCTCTAACGAGAGGGATTTGGGAGTCCGGGTGGACAACAGGTTAACCATGAGGCAGCAATGTGCCCTCCTGGCCAAGAAGGCCAATGGGATCCTGGCTGCAGCAGGAGGATGTTGCCAGCAGGTGGAGGGAGGGGATCCTGCCCCTCTCCTCAGCTCTGGTGAGGCTGCACCTGGAGTATTGGGTGCAGTTCTGGGCTCCCCGGGACAAGAGAGACGTGGAGCTTCTAGATTAAGGGCCTGGAGCACCTACAATATGAGGTAAGAGAAAGCAAGATGGGCCTGCTTAGCCTGGAGAAGAGACGACTGAGAGGAGATCTGATCAAGAGATCTGATCTGTTCAAGTACCTGAGGGTTGATTTTAAGGAGGATGGGTCCAAACTCTTCTCTGCTGTGGCCAGTGGCAGGACAAGGGGTATCGGGTACAAGCTGAAACACAAAGTTCCACCTCCCTGCGAGGAGGAACTTCTTTCCTGTGAGGGTGACAGAGCCCTGGCTCAGGCTGTCCATAGAGGCTGTGGAGTCTCCTTCTCTGGAGATCTTCCAAACCCACCTGGATGCCACCCTGTGCCACGTGCTCTGGGTGTCCCTGCTGGAGCAGGGATGTTGGACTAGATGATCTCTAGAGGTCCCTTCCAACCTCAACCATTCTGTGAGATACAACTGAGGAAAAAAAAAAAGTAGCAGAGAAAGGATTGTTTTCACAGTCCTTTTTCCACCTGATTTTAATGCAAGCATGTATTCCATCTGCATGGGAAACAGCTGAATGATCCCAGCAGACATGAGGATGGCCAGGAAGGGAACACATCTCTTTCAGTGGTTTGTGTTACAGATGGTTGCTGTCATTTTTAGTATATGAATACTACAGTGTCCTATATGCCTGAGTCTCCAGGGTTCTCAAACTGTTTTGCTGTGTTTTGTTTTGTTTTGCTTTGTTTTTAACAAGCAGATACTTTCCCCTCCATTTAACCACTGGAATAAGATCTTACCCCAGGAGCTCTGTGAAGCTGAATTAATTTGTGCCTGTAAAGGACTGAAGCAGTGTGTGCAGAAGTGCTTTAAAACTGCAAAATATTTTTATGTTACAGACAATTTCTCAGTACAGCACTGTGAAAATAATCTTAAGTGTGAACAAATCTGTAGTTTTTGTGAGCAAAGCAAGCATTTACAGTGGATAGCAAGTGCCTCAGTCTGCTTCTTGCACCCAGCTGTGGAAACAATCACACAGCACTAATTAAAGCTGCTTCTCTCCTCTAAAAACAGGTGTGCTGCACCTTTCTGAAAATTTGGAAAGGATTTGTTGCATTGTTGCCGACACATTGATACATGGCCTTTCACAGTGTAATGTCATACTGTGAAATGATTAAGTGAAAATTATTGTACTTACTTCTCATCCTCTGTTTTGTGAACTCCATAAATGCAGCCTCCCAGGTTTATCCTTCCATCCAAGTTATTTTCTGCACAAGGCTTGAAACAAAGGGCTGTGAGATTTCATGAACTTCCATGAGCTCAGGGTATATTTCAGAGTTGGGATTTGCATGTGAAATCAGTTAAATTGAAAACTTCAGAATTTGCAAACCCAGGGCCATCACTAGCAGGACGTCAATCCTGACCCAGCTCTGGCAGCAAATACAGAGTCTACAGCCTGAGCTTAGACTGGTCCACTGTGAGCAAGATGAAAGATATTAATACTTCACCTACCACAGCAGTGACACTCCAGCTGCTGGGGATGTAGCTGTCTGTAGGATATTGCTCCCAGAATGGTTTTGCTCACAAAGAGACTCCATAAGTTTCAAGTTACACTGAGCTATTGATAGCTCCTGACAAGTCTACAATCAGTGGCCAGTAAGCTACACCCAGGACCTTTCCAAGTTTCCACAGTGGTAAGTGTGCAGGAATTGTCCTTATCCTTCCCAGACTATTGCGTGCGCAAAGCAAAGCCTCGCGTCCTTGCTCATCATGTTTTGCACTAGTGATTATGCTTGTGCAGTCCCCAGTTCCTTGGGACCAGAGAGGGGATAACCACTGCACNCAGTGATTATGCTTGTGTAGTCCCCAGTTCCTTGGGACGAGGGACCAGAGAGGGGATAACCACTGCACACTGTCAAGGGCTCCATATAAAATAACTGAGAAAACCAAGATTACTCTTGTCTTAAATTCACTATGCAGAGGTCTGCCCTGGAAGACTTTCAGGAGCTTATGAAATAAAAATATGTGATAACATGATCTATAAATACTTCCTTCTTAACTCAATACAAAAACTAGAGGAAGTTGTTTGCTTTAATGAAGTCTGTGCTACTTACTTACTAGTAACTGGCCTTTTTATGGCTGGACATTTTCTTAAAACACAATAGGATGTCAAAAGTAAGGTTAATGTTCACAGATTTTGTAAGTGGGCTGGAAACTGCCGATGAACTAATGACTCATTTTTTCTAGCTACAGAACATAGTCAGCAACAGCAGGTGTTTATTTTTTTTCCTTCTGCTGGTGTATCATTTAGGAAGAAATATGTGTCCAAACGATGAGAAAATAATGAAAAGATGAATTCTTTGGACATGACACAGCTAACTTGTGATAAGCTTATGAAGAGCAATGGAAGCATCAGAACTTTCAAAGCAAACAAAGTTATTGAGCTGTAAAAATGAGATAAAGTTTTTCTTCCATGCTCCTTAACTACAGTAAATATTCCACCCATCACCCATCACCCGCCAGACACGATTCAATTGTTCTCCTTACAACCAAGAAAAAAAATCCTAGATGAGAGAGGACAAAAGCAAAGCTCAAAAGATTAAGTAAGTAAGTGACTCATCCAAGACCACTCAGGAAACCTGTCAGAGATGCTCCAGGGTTCCTAAATTCTCTCTTATCCACATCTACACAGAAGTGTTATATACTCAAGCAGGAAACTACACTCTGTTTGGCAATGTTCAGGCAAAACATTTTTGTTGCAGCTTTACCTATGACACTTTTGCTGAAACTTTAACAAGAAGAGAGTCTTCACGTCCAAGGTGGAAATTCTGGTCAAAAAGCAGCTAGCAAGTTGCCCAGAGTCTAACAGTGTTTTAAGATATAGAAAAATAAGATCAAGTCTGTAATTCAGTTAATGTACCGTTACTTATGAAGGATTAAACAGATATAAGAAGAGAAACTTAGATAGCCTGGAGGTGAAGATATTAGGTGTGCATGCAGACAACCCAGATTCCCTTGCCACAGGTTCTTATACTCAGCTATAGACTGTCATGAAGGAGGACTTTCTCTGTTGGTTTCTGTAGGTGATTAGTTCAGCACACTGCATCATACACGCAAGCTTTGTCAGTGCACAGTAAAAATAAAATTTTTCTTTACCTTGCATGCTTTGAGCAACTCATTTTGCAGATGTGCCTGGTCTACAGAGCTTCTGACTACTTGGTCCTCAGCAAATAGTACCTGTACATCTTTGACACTTCTGTAGAGAGTGTTGAAGAGCTGAGAGCTTGGCTAAAATTCTCTTCTTCTCAGATGTACATCTGGGTCATGTGCTTTATACTGCTTTCAGTCTCTAGATTTCTTTTTCTAGGTGGAAAAGATCAGTGCTTAGTTCAGCAGATCTTTTGTTTGTTCCTATAGTTGTTGCTGCTCCCTTTTGTTTATGAACTGGGGTGCAGGAGTTCCAGCTCCATTTCTCTCATGTTTTTTCCACATCATTAACTGTTTAAATTTCCCGTTCTTGGATGGCTGTTATTTCTCACTATCAATTTCCTGCAATGTTGCTGCATTAAAATGCAGAAACTGTTATATAATCAGAATGGAAAAAAGACCAGATGGCATCAATAACTGCTAATATAGTCCTGTGTTTATGCTCCAGCATGTGTCTCATAGATGGGGTAAGTGCTAGTCACTGGGATTCTGCAAGAGCCATTGTTTGATAGGTTTGTTTTTTAATTAACCATATGTTCCCAGAGAGACCTTCAAAGCATTAAGACATTTCACATGGCCTCCAGATCACATATGAAATACACCTAAGATATGGGAAGATTTTCAAAATATAAATCATTTTTTCTTTGTAAAGAGGAAGAAAGTCCCACAGAAAGAAAATAAAAATAAAATAAAAGATCTCAGAGTTCTCATAAGATTCTGCTTCTACTTCTTCCCCAGCAGCTTTGTAACAAGAACAGCCAGCACACTTATTTGTTGGGTTTGCAGAGGAGAGGGTTATGTATACATTTCCTTATCCAAGCACCAGGAGAATTATCAGTATTTCCAATCAAAATTGGAGTCATATTCATTGTTGTATCTATCAAGATGCCTAACCTCTAAAATGTTTAAGGAAACTCTCTGTGAAGTCAGTGAAGAGAAGCAGTCACATCTGAGGTCTGTAGTAAATAATCTGAATCTACCATCCTTGTGATGTGTTTCCACCATTCACGCAGACAACTGGCAGTCTTAGGTAACAGGTTGCCAGATTTGCCCCATTCTCTCATTCCTGGACAGCCACAAATGAGCCGTGGATTAAATGTACCGTGTACTCGAAGCAGACAGGTCATCGTCATGGTAGAACCACCATTTTTGTGACCTCCAATCACGGATCACTCTCAGAGAGAAGGGACGTCTTGCACTGGCAGAGAAGAAAGCAGTTTTATACAAGTTTTACTGAGAATACTTTTACAGACTTATTTGAACTTTGGCAGTTTGGTTTTAGTGCTCTCCCTGGGGATCTGCAAGTATGTGTTATTTGCATTCTTCTGCCTCTTTAATGGTAGGATTCATATTTCTCAGCTTCCCAAAACTTCTCTAACTAACTAGACTGGGTACCTGCAATGTCATCACTGACATCTGAGCAAGATTTTTTGTGTTCCTGATGTAGTTAACGCAAAATAAGTATACAGAGTCACTGAAGCACGGAGTGAGTCATTTAACCAAATGTAGGTACCTACTTTGAGATTACATGAATCACACCCTATGCTCCATTGGTTATCTAGGAACTTAAGAGCAACTTTTAAAGACATTGGTACCACCTTACAAGTCTCATGCAGTAACCTAATTAGTACATTTTGCCTCCTTTAGTATTTTTGACTTATGAAATGACTTTTTAGTATTTTTGACTTATTATACAATCATCCACACAGTTTGTAAAAGATGGAGATAGATAATGAATTCATGTTTTATGGGGTATTTGAGAAATATTAAATCCAACAAGCTATGCCTTAGAGATATATATCCTTAACCCATACTGATGAAGACATCTTTTTTATGTTTAAACAGCAATCCATGAGTTCTGATCATGATAGCAGCACTCCAGGGTCTCTGTTTGGCTTTCAACATCAGGTATTTTGTAAATAGAAATGTTAGGGCAGATATGCTGGGTAATTCACCTAGAGTAAAGTAGAAGGTTAGCAGCTGAGCAGAGATGAGTGAGTTTTTGTTAATAGGTTCTGTGGATTGCTAATTGTTGGTTCTAATGTACTTAGCCTTGAGCAGCCTACAATTCCCTCATTTATTCCTGATGGAATTAAGCTGATTTTTATATTGCATTTTCTACATTGATTAGTGAATGTCCAAGAATGCTTTGAAACCCTTCAAAATGAAAAGACATAAATAAATATAATTAATTATCACTAACTCAGGTAATTTGTTCTGAAATTTCTGTAGTGTTCATGTAGCTAATGAGTCAGGGTGTTTTATAACTCATCAGTCTTAGCTGATGTTTTACGGCTTTCCTGTGTCAGAAAGAACAGTTGATTATGGTTGTAAAAGATGGCTCTATACAGAATTATTGCTATCATCCATGTATTATACAAACATCTTAAATCTTGGCCATAGTATTTCACCAAGGCAACTAAATATGATTAATCAGTACCTGCAGTCACAGTTGAAATTGGTGGTATATAGCCACCAGAATTGTTCACTTATTCTCCCTGACAAAATTTCCAACGACAGATAAATTTGCACTGTCCTTAAAGGTAGGGTAAGATACTGTAGATATTAGATAATCTTTGAGGTGATGAAGTCAAGCAATAAACTTCTAGTTATAGTCAGATATATAAAAGATGGCTAGAGAAGATAATAATTTCAGGCGAGTAACAATATTCACGGAGATTTAATCTTTACTTTTACACCCCCACCTCCATAAAATATGAGAACTGCAGTGGAAATCTGAGGAAATTTTACAGAGGAGTAAGCTGTTTGCCTCCTGTAATTCCCAGGACCCATCACCCACCCTGTCTAGACCATAGTCTACAGCACACAGAAAGTAACAGCCTGATCTGCCCTTCTCCTCTCCTAAGGAGAGCATTAGAGTCAGAAAAGCTAAACTTCACAGCCACATGCAACTATAATGGAATAAAAATAATAAGAAATTATGCAAATAAATTGTATTAGAATATTAGAAGTAAAGAAAAAGAATAAAAAGACAGAAGGAATCATAAGTCTATTACTCTACTGGAAAAATGGAAGAAATTTAAATTAATCAAAGCATTTTTTTTCTTCAGACTTCAAATACTGGTAAAATTGGAGTATTATATCTATTCTTTTATAGAGGAGATAAGAGTCCAAGTTAGAATAAGAAAGAATAGGTTAAGAATATTTCAATAAATTAAATGTATTCAGACTGGCAGCTTACACAAAGGCACTTAAGTTACTAAAACCACATTTAAACTACAGATGTTTGGCTTTGAAATTTATGAAGAACTGGAGAGGTCTTAGAAGAATATAGAAGACCAAATATAGTCAGTATCACAAAGAGAAAGAAGTAGAAATCAGCCAATACAAAGGATACTGGAATAAATGTTTAAACCACCAAAAGATAAGCATCTGTTATATAAGGTGATTAAAAATAGGCTAAGATTTGGCAAGAACTATCTGAGACTAATCTTATTTTCTCCTAACACAAGTTAACTGACCTCTTGTATAAAAGGGTAACACCAAAACTTTAGAGGAGTTTTTGTTATCCTCTTCCACAATGTTTTTGTAGACAAATTTAAGAAATATGACCTAAATGAAAGGATCGGGAAGTGAATGGATAAGTGGTTTTAAAAGCACATTTGATAAGTACTTATTGATGTTTCATTATCAAAATCAGAGAGTATTTCAGCTGGGCTTATATTAGTTCAGTTCCAGGACTATACCCATTAATGATGATTTATCTCAAGAGAGATGGTTTGCAAGCACTAAGGAGATCAGACTTCAGCATAATCTAGATCTATTACAATAGGATCTTGCCCATGTAGAAAGCCTGTGAAGGACCATGGGCACCAGTCTGGAAATCTGAAATCTTTCTATGAGCAAACCAGGCACAGAACAGTTTCTAGAGGCAGCTTGACATGTCCCATGAACAGATGAGTTATGTTGTGTGATATAAGACTAATAAGGCAAGCTCAAAAACACAGAATCCTTTGCAGTGTATTTTAAGGAATAAACAATGAGTTCGCAAGTATAAAATGGGGAAGAGGTAGAAGTAATCAAAAAAAAAAAGGGACCTGAGAATTAATATGAATGACGGGTCCACCTTTTGATTTCCATTTCAAAAAGCAAGTTTCATTTTGGAATGATCTTCCATATCTACCATGTTTGCATCATGGGAGATAATTATTCTGTCATGCCTACTAGTAGCGGAGCTAAAACTCTAATTCAGTGGCCAGGTCAAGGGCATTAAGCTCTGAGCTCTGGGCTGGCCACCGAATTCTAGCTAATCTTATTGCTTTGCAAATGATTTTAAAAATTTTCTGAGAGTACAGGAGAGAAAGAGAAAAAAAAAAAAGACAATGAGCAATGTGGTCAGCATGACCTATGAAAAAAAGTCTGAAAGCATTCAGAATAAGTCTGAAAATAGCCTTCAAAAGTGCCAAAAAAGTATTTTTACAGAGAGGACCATAACCAATTGTACTCCATGTTCTCTGTGAATAAAATAGAAGGAAATCAAGAATAATTTTTAGCAACGATGTTTTATGCTAGAGTGCCATCTATGAGGACAGTTACATTGACTGACAAGGTTTGTTGCAGAAGTTCTTTCCATGGATGGTTATAAAAACAAATCAGAGAAACATCAGAAGGAGAAGGTCAGCATACCTGAGTAGAGCTTTTCTAAATAATCATCTGAGGCAGCAAATGGCTACATTTCTGTTCCTCAAATATATTCTTACTCTCTAGTGTTCTGAGAGAGAAGTGGCCAATACACGGCTTGGCGCATAAGGGCCCATAACTGGAACAGTGCCAGGCATCTGAATTATACAGACAGCCCATCTTCAAAGCCCTGCTGTTGTGCTGTCTCTATAGGACAGTACATACGAAAGCCGTCAGACATTAACATTACTGCATGAAAGGAACTAACAAGGAGAGGCTGATTTAGCCTAAGCCTGGAACATCATAGAATCATAGAATCATAGAATGCCTAAGGTTGGAAGGGACCTCTAGAGGTCATCTAGTCCAACCCCCCTGCACACGCAGGGCCACCTAGAGCATGTGGCACAGGCCTGCATCCAAGCGGGTCTTGAAGATCTCCAGAGAAGGAGACTCCACAACCTCTCTGGGCAGCCTGTGCCAGTGCTCTGTCACCCTCACTGTCAAGAAGTTCTTCCTTAAGTTCGCGTGGAACTTTTTATGTCTCAGTTTGTGGCCATTTCCTCTGGTTCTGTCAGTGACCACCAGTGAAAAGAGGCCAGCCCCATCCACATCAAAAACATCAAGTCCGGAAAAACTCAGTTAACATCCAGAGGCTCTTCATACAGCACGGAGGGCATAGAAAATTCAGTCCATAATTATTTGGCGTTTAGTAGAGCTGCCCTAAGGAAAAGATGTACTATGAAACTATTGTAGAGGAAACCAAAGGAAGGAGTTTGTGTATTACGACATTTTTGTAAAGACAGGTTTTTTTTCCTTCTTTTTTTTGTCATAGAAATATGTCTATCTCAGATTTAACCAATGTTCATTCGAGACAAATGTGTCCTCAGCTAATACCTCAGCAACACATTCCCCTAAAGGGCTGTGTTCATCCTCGGAGTCCATACGTCCCACCTTGGATCTCCCTAGAAGAGCTGCAGCTCTTGGACGTGTTCCCTGGCTGGGAACCCCTTCCCTCTCTCACGTTCCTTCCCACCTCCCTTCAGGCCATTTCACTGCCCTCAAGCCCAACAGTCAGGTACTCATATCACAGCTGTCCTTGTGTGTCTGCCAGCAGCCCAAAAGCAGGCACGCAGAAGTGGCTAATTGTACATGGCATCTTGCTGGATGTGAATGGCACAGAGGAAAAACAAGTGTGATTTGGCTATGGGCCATGTGGGATCTGTTAGCAGCTGTGAAAACCGCACTTAAACAGCACAGGAGGATAGTGTGAACTGACACTTCTTCGGGAGAAGTACAAGTCCTTGAGGTTATTTATTTAGCTACATGTTCATTAAGTGAAGTGTTGCCCAGAAGAAGATTACTTTCAGGCCTGTGATCAGCAAGGGGTTCACTCTCTACATGCTCTTCTCTTTAGCAGAGAGATTCGCTGATAATCCTGTAATATTTGTTCTCACTGACCATTTTTGAGTAGGGTAACTTCTTGACACAAGGTTTTGCTTTGTGTTTTAGGTGATGGAAATGCATCAGGACAAACCTGCTCTGGACCTGGCTGGATGAATAGGAGAATAAACTGGATCAAATTCAATATTTCTGCCTCCCTCATCCCTACAGAAGGCAACTTTCAGTTTTCTACCTATAACCAGCTTTTTACCCTGAAACTATTAGGAACATCTATGCCTGCATATCTGCCCGGCAGACTGTTTCTGTAGATTTAAATTATTTGTGTCAATCCCCTTGATGTTGTGGAAAGAAAAGTAAGGCCAGTTCATTTGCCAACATGCTTTCACTTGAAGGACAGCGTGCTCTTATTGGGGAAAAGATTCCTTAAACTGCAAAATCGTTGTTGCTGTATTCACCTATCCATAAGTTTGAAGAAGAAAACAATGGACTGGATGCAGTAAAATTTTGCTGCATTCCTTTAGAGGAGATGATAGAAAAAGGCAATTTTAGAAGGATGTCTGCAAATATGCAGTGTAAAATATCTGTTGAAGGTAAATTACATGCGTAATAGTAAAAGATATCAAAGTTCATTTTGACTAGTACTTTCTAAGGTGAAATAATTTTGTGACTTTCAAATAGCCCCAGAACTGACTGTCATATTGATAGGACTTGATAGGATAGATCAGCTTGCCAAAGCCCTACCATATGGACCTATCAGACCCAGTTATTTATTTAGAAAGCATTTATTGCTGTTGTGTTGAAGACTGTGGTGTAATAGGTATTTCATTTTCATTAATAGCTGAGGAATTTGGAGTGCTTAGTACAGTAATTAAGCTTCCCTTCTGCCTAAAGCAAGGAATATCTCTAAATAGACTGAACAAGAGATCTGCTCAAAGTTATAAAGTCATTTTGTGACTTGAAGTTACAACTTTTAATAGCTGGGTTGGCTAATGACCAAGCGAGACTTATTTCATGAACTCAACGGCTAAGGCATTTTCAGATCTCAGACAGAAACTTTTTAAAGATCCTTTAATTAAGATGAAAAAATGATCACCCTAATCAAGGAAGGCTCTGCTTTTTTCACTTAAAAAGTCATCACCAACTGCCAAGTCAGGACACATTTTCCTTGAAGACTGTTTCCCATTGTAGGGTGTCATTATATGAAGATCTTATGTGGAGAGTAAAGTAAAAACTCTAAGAAGCATAACTACGCTTCCTAATTATTCCTTCCACAATATCTCACATAAGCACAACTTCCTCTCCTGGTGGGAAATGTACAAACATAAATGTACAAACATAAAGCAAATAAATATTCGTGCCTGAACTCCTCATATGAGGATTGAAACCCTCGGGGGAAAACCAAGAAAACCTCTTATATCAAATTCAGAGCCTAAGGCTGAAATCCTGGTTTCAATAAAACCAGCGGTAGCAATCCCACTGTAACCTGCAGTGCTCTTCCTATGGACCTCAAAAGCAAGCCATGGAAGCTGGGTACCAAACGCAAGTGGTGAAGACCGTGTGTCAGGTCAGTAATAACAGGGTGTTGTGGCTAGGAGAAGCTGTACATGCTAATCGTCTTTCAGTGTATCTACCTGAAGCATATCTGTGAAATCATATGGAAGGTTTTCTATGAAGGGAAAGAAAAATGTGTGACTTCACACTGTCCACAGTCAAAACACGTAAGTGCCTGCTAAAATACTAGCTCTTCAGAGACTAGTCCACTCCTCCGTCCGTGCAGGTGATGTGCTCTCCATACACATCTGCGTATTGTATTTCTAAAGCATTATATATCTTCCTTACTTTCTTTTCATGACCTGGACAAAGACTCATTTGCCAAGAAACTTCTCATCCCGTATTGACATGGTCCAAAGCAGGACCTCAGCACCAAACTTTGCCAGAGACTTCCACAATCATCTGGCAGCAAACTGTCCCACAGTTACTTTTTCTCACTCTATGCCCAGTTACTTGCTCACGGTTGCCAGCAAGCAGTCCACTCTTCCCAACTCCTGCGCTGTGACAGATGGCAGTGGGCACTGCCGCCTGCCCCGGGTCAGCAGTGAGCGATGTAAAGCTAATGCGATAGGACTGGTCACAGAGCGCACAGGGCGCGTATTATCTTGCAGAAATCCAGAGCTCATCAGACACCATTTATCTCGTCCAGGCTAACGGAAGGATATATTTTAATGCTCAGACAGCAAGCAGCCAAATATACACAGTGAAAACTGCTGTTAAAAAAAAAGGAATCAAACTCTTCAGTGAGAAGGCAGGCGCTTTACAAAGTTGGTAGATACAAACCAAACTGTACAGTCATTTTTACTTTAATTATGGACAAGAAGGAGGAAGGTGAGGATCTTTTCTGCTAAACTTGCCTCTAGCTGACTACGTTTTGATCTCAACCCATTCATCTGTTTTCTCTGTCTTTGCCTTTCTGCCCATCACCCAATTTGTCACTCACTCATGACACCTGATGAGAATGCTTTTTTTATCCATGGGGTAATGGGTATGCTAAAGGCTAGATTTTTTTTAATAGCTAAGCACTATTTTAACACGCTAATCTTAGAAATATCATGATTGTAGTGCTCATCATCAGTTATTTACCAGAATGGTTGTAAACTGAGCAGAGCATTGCAAAATCTGGAAGGAGACCTTGTGCAGTTGTGTAGGATCAACCACAAGCACCTAAATAAGTACAGTCAAATGCTGGTGCTTGCTAGGGCCAATAGAACCAAACCTACTGGCTACGGTGATTAACTCTTCTTTGGCTACAAAGAGGTCTGAAAGTAAAGTGCCTTACTGGGACAGAGGGGTGTGCAGTGCTGTCACTCACATTTTGCCAGGTGAATCACAGATCACATAAATTCTCTTAACAATTTCTTTAGCCACTAGCACCCAGGATGACAATGTTTGAGATAAGAAAATCAAATTATGTCTTATGATATGACTGCTGTTCTGGGAACAATCTTACTGCTGTTGCAAACTGCATGAGCTATTGAAACAAATTCTCTGGTCTATGGGATAGACCAGAAACCAGATGGCGAAGAAAACACAGGCAGATATATTTCATTGCAGAATACTTTTATTTTCTGGACTCTATCTCAGCCATAAAAGTTCTCAAAAATCAAAAAAGACTTTGCATATTGAAATGCCTTTAACATAGTTCCTACACTCTCTTCCAACGCAATTAACATTTTAACTCTAGCAAAATCACGTATTCCCATCAGTTCTCAGGTGATCCTAGAATTGCATGCAGACTTGAAGTAAAAAGAATATCAACAACTATTGATGGCTTAGAGCTGAAAAAAAGATTGCTTCTGAAGTAATACTCTAATGAGAAGGCTGAGAATCTGAAAGTTAGGAAAAGGATGGGTGATGACAGGCAGCTGAGTTACAGCAGTTTAATGAGTTCCCAGTCACCTGCCAAATCACAGTAATTGTTGGTATTTATCCCCTTAGACTAGGCCAGCTGCAGTAAAAATACATTCTCTAAAAGCACTATTAGACTTGCTGGGTAACTAGACCATTTGCAGTTCACTGTTAATGCTCTGAGGATTTTTATTTACAATCCGTACTGTTTCCATCTAAAATACTTTTATGAAAAGCAGTAGCAAAACATTGCTGTGTGATCTGGTTTGTTTCTCTCTGTTTTGCCTGAAGACTTTGGTGAATAATAGAAAAAAATACCAGTGAATATCCTACATGAGTTTGCAATTAACTCATTTCTCTGCTTATTCAAGTTTCATTTTCCTTTCTGCAAATGTGCAAGTAATTGCATTTTATTCTCCATGGAAAGTGAATTTGGAGATGTAGTTTTCACATGTGAGTATTTGCACTGGCAATGATTGTGTCCATTCAGGAGCTGCTTACCTGAGTCAGCAGCACAACTCAGACTTTGAATATATACCAAATCAGCTTGTAAAGCTCAATACTGAAATAAATAATTAGTAATTAAGTTTTTATAGTAAGTCCATTTGGGAAGTGTGAATCTTATTTTTCATATTCTAGAAGCACAAAAAGTGTCTAAATTTTCATATTATTAAGGTGCACTTCAGATATAATTGCTGCCCTCTTTACATGCCTTTTATATGAAGGAGGATCTAATGACTATGGGTAAATAATACACTATTTGGAGAATGATTAAGGGCCTTCAGATTCCACTTGCTTGAATGCAGAAGGGGTGTCTGGTTAAACCTTATGGGCTGGTGATACTCCTCTCTGTTTGGGATAACACATAAATAACGTTTTCCCAAACAATTATATCAGCAGCAGAGAGAATTTGGGAGGGATGCTTTCCTCTGGGGAGGAATCCATGTAAAACGTCATGGCATTTCCAAGCAGGAAATTCAGACCACAACCAATATCACACTTTCTTAGGTCTCTCAGAAGAGAAACACGATGGTTTTAACAAGGGCTATGCAGGAGTAACATGCTGGCTAAATGTGAGGCATGTCAGTATGTCACCTTGTTTGTCCATCTCGCTTGTTCTCACCAAGTTACAGGGTCTGGCAGTTCCTCCGACGTCTTCTTGACTCTCTGAATACCAAATTCCCCAGGCAGTAGTTTACCAACACCTGCTTTTTTTTTTAAGCATTTCTCCAGGATTCTCTAGGATATTATCCCTTAAGAAATGTCTATTAAATTTTTGTTATTAAGGAATGTGACCTACATAACCTATACTCATAAATGTAAGGTATATTGTAGATGATCTGTCTCCTATTAGGCCCCAGCACAAAAGCCTGGAACTCTTTTAAATGATGCATTAGTTTCTGCCAGACTCAAACAGCCATCTGAAATTATTGGCAGTAATTAATATAATTAATTATCTACTATTAGCTGTTCTCATATCTTGGTAGGACCAAGATATATTAGCTGAAAAATATCCAGACAGATTATATCTAAAATGATTAGGGTATAATAAGACACATTTCCTGTTTTCAAAAATAATTCTAAATGTGGGATTGCAGAAAAAAAAACAATACCATTTGCAAGTTATAAACCAGCGTAAAGTTGCTGATAATTACATTACAAATAGAACTTAGAAAAATTTCTAGCAAAGAATTTGTCATCGTTGAGCAATGTAGCTACAAAGAGTGATTCTTCATAAAGTCACCGGACAATTTGTTCAAAGGAATAGGTGTAACTTTTGTGGAGATGACACAGCATTACCCTTTTTTTCTTTCTTTTTCTTTAAACTTTTTTTTTATTTTTTCTTCAAAAGCAAATAAGCATCTGAAAACGATAACTACACCCAAATCTAAATGAGACCTTTTCTTTGTGAACACTAGTTTTTCTTTTTGACCCAAAAATGGAACAAAAAAAATAGTAATTTTGCTGGAATAACACATTGGAAGACTTCTTGAAAACCAAATATTTTTCAGCTTTATTTTTCCTCAAAAAAAAAAAAAAAATCCATTTCTGTTCATTCTAAAACGACTTCCTCCCACACCTCCTTTTTTTTTTTCCAGATGAACAGCAAGAACAAAATATCCTTTAGTCGGCCTCAGGCGTGACTGACACAGGTTTGTATAGTTCTGATACTTTAACACAAGGTGCAAGCCATGTTTTGTATTTCAATAAGAAGCACTTCAAAATGATGATTGCTCTAGTTTATTACAAATTTCTCCAGTCTCTTAGGCTGCTCTGAAAAGGCACATTGCAATCTGCAGGGTGAGATCATCCAGCCCAGCACCCTGACTACAGCAGGGCAGTGAACCAAGGCAGGAGTACAGGAACAGGCAGACATGCAGTGACTCTTCCCAAAGACACCCTGCCGACTTCCACATCATTTTTGATTCATGGATGTCTTGGAGAGTTNCTGCAGGGTCAGATCATCCAACCCAGCATCCTGACTACAGCAGAGCAGTGAACCAAGGCAGGACTCTTCCCAAAGACACCCTGCCGACTTCCACATCATTTTTGATTCATGGATGTCTTGGAGAGTTGTCTTTGTTTTTAATCTCTTCCAGTAGACTTTTCTGTCATGAATGTGGCCAGTCACTACAGATGAGAAACTTTTAGCATCCACTGGCTCCTGAGACAAGAAGTCTGGCAGCTTCCCAACACACTGATGGACCCGAGGCGCTAGGAGCTTGCTGTCCCAGGCTAAGCAGTCCTGCTCTTTTCCTCATCAGTAATCATTGCCAGCTGACAGCTCAGAGTTCAAATGATCTGCAAATATAAAGAAAGGAAAGCAAATTCCAGGTGACAATTAATTTGTCTCTCTAAAACTGAAATGCATAGACTTTTATTTCCACATTTGGCACCATTTCTCCCAGGTGTCTCTGATGGCTGGTGGACAAGGCTTTTGGTTACCTAATGACACCAGGCTGACACAATTTGTTGACTTATCTATCTGCCCTTCTTCCAGCCTTCACAAGCAGTAGATTCCACCTTGCTCCACCAAAACAGAGCAAACCTCACATTTTCACGGCACTGTGTCCTCGCTGCGCTCCCACATTCTGCCCCAGGAGCAGAGACGAAGGGTCAAGACTTTGAGCAGGACTGGATCAGCCAAAATATGTGTCACAACTGCTCATCAATGGGATGGGTTAGCTGCTTCCAGCAGTCTCTTCTTGGAAGAGACTTGATGTGGGTGCCTTGAGCCAGACCTGAAGCAGAACAGGATTAAACAGATTACAGATTAAACGTCAGCAGAAAGACTGATTTTAAATCTCTTTTACCACCATTTTTTGCTTCCAAATTTGCTGCATGATAAATTTTTAAGTACAAATGATTTTTTCGCCTTTACTAAAAAGTAAACTGCAAACTTCCTGCCAATGGAAAACAATGTAGTGATTAAAAATAGTTTTAACAGATGACTCATGAATCTACAGCATGGGATTTTTTGTTTTTTGCATCAGCAAATAAAAGCGGTCAGAATAAATGGAAAAAAAATACATTGAAGTTTAACTAGCAAATGCATCTTCCGAGCATGGGTTACTGAATCCTTTTCAAATGGAGTCTTTTTTCATTTCAAAGCACCTATTTCACATTTGCAATTTTTTTTTAATTATAAAGTAAAAGAAGAAAAATGGACTGAACGCTCCAAGCAACACCTCTCCAAAACAAAGGACTCTCTATAATGCACACTGTTAGAAATGTCTTCTCGCCTATATACTCAATCATGCCTACAGGGAAAAACACATCAAAGGAGGAAACACTATGTCTAGTGAAGATTTGGCAGCTTCTCCTTATTCACTGATTCTTCCTTAGAATTCTTTGCTGAGCTCTTGTAATTCATCATCATTTTAACCTGGCTGCTTTTTTACCCTTAGAACAACAAGTTTTGCCAGATTGGATAAAAATGAAGACTCATTAATATAGCCAGCTATTGTCCATGTTCTTACATTAAGAGCTGCCAACATTATCTATTTCAGGGAACATTGAGCGAGTGAGGGTGAAATAAATGTTGGCTAGAGGACTGGAGTATTACCTATTTTCTTCTTGAAGGAGATTTTCTTCTAACCTCTAACAACTAGGAATTGGAAGGAAAGGTCAGCTACCCTTTCCTTCATATTCTTTCCTGACCTTCTTTTCTGTTCTCCACTAACAAATTATTCACTTTCTAGTCAGCCTTGGAAGCCCTGAGAGGAGAACCTCCAATCCATAACCAGTCATGGAAAAGAAAGTCGAATAGGTTAGAAACACAAACACTGGCAAGTGAAATGAATTGTTCAGAGCCATGAAAAACAGATTCAAGTAAATTTATTAAGGACAAAATTTTGAACTGCCTATTTTGGGCTGTGTTAGGCTGAATATTATATCTGTTGAGTTGATCTGATAGGTAAAGAATGACTTTGTTTCAGTTAGGCATTTTATTCCATTAATGCAGCCCCCAAAGAGTGATTAATGGCATGGAGGTGATCAAAGACTCTTGCAGAACTGGTCAAAAGAAGACACAGCTTGTCCAGATAACACTAAGCAAGAAATATAAACTCACATCCTTTGCGGAGCTTGTATGTCTATTCTTGAGATGCAGCTGGACTCCTGCACTGAGCAGCAACCCATGGATCTTCTCCTGAACACAAATCCCCGTGCAGGGCTCACTCCTGTTGCACCATCCAACTCCTGAAAATAGTTTGGTGCTTAAACCATTCATGCAGTAACTACCTAAAGCAAGATCCCTCCTTGATACAAAGGATACATTTCCCACATATTTATCTATCAGAATATGTAGATAAGCAGACAGAAATATTACTGTGCCTCAGCTGAAACTGGTTCACTGTGGACAGAGCAAAGGGGCTAGATTATCCAGCTGTAAGGGCAGTTAGGGTCATGTTCTTCTTCCATAGGCTTATGCATTTCACATTGCATGTCGCTATTCTGCAGCCTCTGGTAAGAGTGCTTGCTCGGAAGATGAGTGTTTGAATCTCCCAGGCTTTATCCCAGAAATCTTCCAATAAGACCAGTCCTACGATCAGAAAAAAAAAAAAAAATCCTTTCCTAGGAGTTAGCATAGCAGCAAGTACTCAGTTCAGTATGTCTGTAGCAAACACAGTGTATACTGAGCACCATAACTCTGTGTTTTCCCAGAAACTGAATATTCTTTGGTATCTTACCGCACTTTTTGAGAGAATTTTGATTGTTTGGTAGGTAGGATAGGGAGCCTACAAGGAAGAAAGCAACAAAACATTGCTATGAACATAAGAACCATGAGGACAGTCCTGCTTCTTATCTGGGATAGCAGGAATAACTGGCTCTGTGCTTGTAAGACTGTTCTTCACCCGAGCCGCAGGCACATCAGTAAGGCTAGCTGGGGATCTCTGCAAGAATATATTTCATGTCATAAATACACACCTAATATTGCCTGTAATACAGACTATTAGGAGCCACCCTTCCCTATCTTATCTTAGAGCTCCCACTGCAACTGTCAATGGAAGCATGCTGGATGTAAATGTATAGGTTTCTCCCTGATTTGGGGCTGTTTATTTGTTGGTAGGAAAGCCAGCCCAAGAGTAGGAAAGTGTAGGATTGCTACTGGCAAACTGCCTGTGCTGAAAGCTAATATTGTCTTCGAAGCACCCAGATTAGGTCTGGAAGGTGGGAGAATGGAACCAGGCTCGGAGAACTTATGCGTCAGTTTAGATGGGGCCAAGGAAATGAGGTTGGAAGACTGGCCATGAGGTTAGTTGTTGGGTCTGGGTATTAGGCCAACCTCATTATTTTGGACATGGCCAGAGAAGACGAATCCAGCAGATGTCTGATGGTATAAATCTAACTACCATCACAACTCGACTTACATATTGTGGTACTGGTTTCCCTGTCCCTTCCAGCCTGTGAGGTTCTGTGTGTCACCTGGAGCTTGTCCTGCTCCTTGCCTCGTCGCCCAAGCCCTGCCATCCAGTGCTCGTCTGCCAGCCACTCTGCTCGTGTCAGCAAAACAGGCTTCTTGGTTAGGTGGTGGATGAAGCTATTCCTATGTACAATTTTAAAAGGCTTTGGGATGAAGCACAAGCCACTTGAGCATCAATTATTGAGGCCCATCTCTGCACTTTTATCCAAGCTCTATAAATACCTGTTCTGTAAAAGGTTTGAAAATCTTAACCAGCTGAATAAATAACTCATGACTGAGGCCAAGGCACCAATTCAAACTATTTATGCTAGGAAACAGCTCAGGAACAGAAACCCTGTCACTGTTTCAGAATTCTAACTAAGATGCTAACATCTGCTTTCTTGGCTTAACAGAGTAAGACTTCTAGATTTTGTTTTTATTTTTCATTTTTTGTTTGCTGCTTCCTCAATTCTCCCTTCTTTGAAAAGCCCTGTACAAACCTCTATATGAAAAAAACGAGAAAACCCCTTTTTGTTTATGCCATAAACTCAAGAAGTAGAATCTCTATATAAGAAAAACACGACACACATGAATCTTTAAGCATATGCATAAGCCTGCTTTTTAAAGAAAGTTTCATAAAGATGACACACATAGTTAATTGTTTTGATGAAAATCAAGTCTTGGATTAGGATTCATAAATCACCAAATTATTATACCATTTTTATTTGAATTAATGGCATATGTACTTGAAATAATCTCATTTGTCACATCCCCACAAGGCTGCTGTCGTAATGATGCCTGAGCAAGAGCAGTGCTAAGGAAAAATAAATATTAGATGAAGTGTCTTCACTAGAGTCAGTCTCTCTGATAACCACATAACACTTGCATTTCTTAGGGTACTCTTTCTCCAAATGTTCTCTGGCACCCAGATAACATCTGATAAGATGACATTAGTTGAACTCTTCACCATGTAGATAGTTCAGCAGCAGATTTTGCCAAGTTGTCCTTGGTTAAAAATGGTGCAACATGTTCATTCTTCAAAACAGATTCATCTAAGTCTCCGGGCTAGATGAGAAGATGGCAGCCTCTTTGTAATAAAAGTGGAGTACTCTGTTTCCGTAATGTAGAGCTGTAGACTGCCTATCTATCATTACAAATAAATGACTGACATTGAAAATGATCCAAGGTAGTGATTATAACTTTCCTGGAACCTAAAATGGGCATTTAGAATTTTTTATGACTCAAGGGAAGAAAATCTTGTTCCATGAACACCCTTAAATAAACAAGGATTTTACCACCACCTTCTCAAGAACACATACACACGTATACACACTGTTGTTATAATGTTTCAATTTTGTTTAGTAATAAATACAAGAGAGATTAATAATCACTTTTATTCCAGACCCTGACCATCCACTAATAAGTTTGAGGAGCATTGATCTCAGCTGCTGAGCAAATCAATACTTCCTCTGCATGCTTATTTGAAAACTTGTGGTTCTCCTAACTCCAATGTCATTTCATCAATTAAAATAAGAAATGTTAAACTTGGATTTATTTTTATTAGCAACATAATCCAACAAAAATAATTTATTTCCTTGTTCTTGCATCTTACAAGGTCATAAAGACACCGTTTAACTTCTAGGGTTCTTATCTGCACCTCTTTCTGATGGTTCAGGCTCTTCGGAAGAAAGTAAAGACAGGCTATTTTCATGAGGGGTCTCTGAGGGGATCTCAGAGAAATCACAGAGATCTTCAAATCTTAGAGGGTTGAATTTAGCTGTCATGAGGATTTCCAGCAGCAAAGGGCTTACCCCATTTTTCCTGTTTTGGCAACTCCCCTAGAAAAATAGCTGTATTATTTGCTATTCTCTTTCAGTTATTTTGTAAATTGTCCTTTACATTTTCCAGTTTTCATAAAACTGATAGCTCAAGTTTGTATTACTAAATTGTTTCTTCTAGCTGACATAGGTGGTAAATTCTTGGGTTGTTTCTCTCTTACCAAATTTCATGCTGAGTTTTTTTAAGCTAATTTCACTACTAAATATCAAATTAACAAGGATTTTATTTCAAATTGTTTTAATTATAGAGAAGGTAAATGGCTTTTTCTACCTGGTGCTTCCAGGGAGAAGATGACAGGGGAAAAATCCCCTACGTTACCCATTTAAAAATTTTATCAAATGTTCAGTAACATAAGTAGTAGGATGTTTATAATATTACATAATTAATACTAAATTCACTAAATTCATATCCTCTCAATATATCTTCACAGTTCATATTCATACATTTTGAATATATTTTCATGACAAATGATGATACCTATTTTCAGATAAACTTCTTTAAGGAATGCTAATAAATACTTGTTAACAAGAAATTAAGGCAAGCATTTAAGAAAAACAATCATAGGTTTTAACTTACATCTCATTATTATTAAAAAAATTCTTCCTGATATGAATGGGAAGAAAGGGTTATCAAAATTTCATGAGCCAGCTCCAAAAAGGAAATTAAATATTCCAAATTCGTTAATATTTTAAATGCAACTGCCTTTGTTCAAATAGTTTATGCTTTTCAGGGATATATAACACATAACAAAACTATGCCTCAGATAGAGAAGCTATATTTGGGTGATATTATTATAAAATCCATAATTTTCAGAATAATTGGTGGTAACTCAAATCCTACAAAAAAAAAAAAAGATGTAACTAGATACTCAACATAAAAACAGAATCATTTTTCCTTTTACACATACATATACACTTTTCAAAACAACGAGTCCCCAGATTTATGTTTAAACAATGTCTAATTTTACTAGAAATTAAGTACTATTTCTGTTCAAGTTGGAAGAAAACTAGAAGACTCATTTCAGGAGAAAATTAATGACTTTGGCATTTATTTTAGATCTGAGGCAGAGCCCAAACCACACTGATTCATTTTTAAAATATTTTTTTCCAAATAATTTTATTTAGAGTTAATAAAAATGTTTCATTACAATAAAATAAAAATATTTTGTTCCAGTCATGATTTTTTCTATTTTAGTTATAAAAAGGAAATGTACTTGAAATAAGCTATTTTTAGGTGAAAAATCAAAAGCTTTTCTCTTCTGAAAGCATAAAGACAGAAGATTCAAAGATATTAAAAAATATTCATCTGAGAGTCAGAGGAGTAAACATGAAATTTCACCAGAAAAATATGTTCCTCAGAAATATTTCCCTTCAAGCACAGAGTGATTTTCTAATGGTGAATTGCTTGTGCTGATGATAGCCAGGTCTACCAAAGTTCCTGGCCATGATGAACTGCTCGCCCAGTTTGTCTATCTATCTTCTTTGCAATGCACTATGTGTCAGAATGATCCAGAAAGGGCCTGCTTGTCACCTCGTGTTTAAAAATCTATTATTAAAACAAAAGAAAGAAAAGAAAACATAAATGTTGTTAATCTATTGTTTCTGTTCAAAATCCTGAAAGATTAAGTGAGGAAAGAGGTCACTGAATCTATTGTCTTACTTTAAAATAGGAATAATTATATGCAGTCACATATAACAAGTTGCATTTACCAGTTATTTTCCTAAAACCTTCCAGGGACTGAGAGTCCCAAACTCTTTGGCATCACCCAGTCCAACTTAATCCTCTTCTTTCTTGTGCTGAAAACTGGACCTTGCGATTAAGCTTATATGGGACAGGACAGTTGCTTCAGGTGTCTAAGCCATCATCAGCACAACACTTTTTTCTTTTTTGGCATTATAAGTCCCTGTACAGGCACCTAATTAGTAAAGAAGAGCAAATCTTATTCTGTTTTTCACAGTTCCCAAATTCTCTACTTTCCCCTGAAGTTTGCAAATTGCTCTGAAAAACATTTGTTCTTCAAAATGCCACAGGTACATGCCACATGATCTGATATGACATAACATCTAAAATTGAATCTAGCTTTCTATAGTGTTCTCTTTTCTGTTCCCCCAAATGCATTTGTATTCACAGAGTTTTCCCCTTTGGGAGGAAAATAAAATATATCAGGGAGAAACTGCATTAAAATCCTGATAGAAATGCTGAAAGTCACAAATAGGTCTGGAAGCAAAACAAGCAAAGGAAGACCAGACAAAAAGTAATTATACCAGAAAGTTTTAATAAAGGATGGTCGTTTGCTTGCTTGAATAAGTCAAGCTACAAGTTCCCTTGTGTTGCTGCTAGAAACCTCACTTAAAGAAGATATAACAACGTTAAAATGTCAGACTAATACATTAGAATTATTACCATCTATTCAAACAGAGAGATATGAATATTGAGCAGAAATTTCTATTATGAAGGAAATAATGCTGACAATGAGGTTTTCTCCAAACGCTCTGAAATGAGCACCAGGCAAATTATAAAGCGTTGCCTGCAAAGGAAAGTCTAGAATAGTGATAACCAAGAGATACTTTAAATGTGTTATGGTGACTGATAGCACAGGTGGTGGCACCTGTTTGTGCTCAGGAACTCAGACCTTGCAGGTGTTTCTGCATTCGGGGAGATTTACCACTGGCACAAGTTGGGAAGCACCATGGTGGTTTCCCCACCACTAGCAATGTTCATGTGAGAATTAGTTCTGCTTTTCCCATGAAATTTATGTTCATATTTGGAAAATCATGATGGTGCTACACTGATGGTGTCTCAGGCCCCTTCCTGGCTTTCTTATTAGTAATGGAGAGGAGAGCAGATGAGTCCCACATGAGCAGCTATTTTGAGGAGTTGTGATCAGAATCCAGTGATCACCCTACTTGCCAAATACTTTTCTGTCAAGGTAAAAGCAGGGTGAGCTATCAAAAAGCAAAAAAGCCTCATTTCTCAGCTCAGACACTGGCCAATCCATCACATTTTATTGCCTTTTTAAGGAAAGCTCTGAAGTTAGAAAAGGAAAATTATCTCTCTCTCCCTCTCCCTCTCTCTTTCTCTCTCCTTTATAGAGCCAGACACACAAGGCTGTGGTCCTGGTGCAACAGGTTTGGACAGGTTTGGACCCAGGGCTGTGTTAACCCACCAGTCCAGATCTTGTGTTGCAGGAGCTGCACTCATCAATGCTGAAGCTCCCAGCAACTGCCCTGTTAAATCCTACCTGTAATAAACATGTAAAAAAGTGGGGGGAAAAAATCCTCCACCATTTCCCCAGGATCAATAACTGAGCAGCCTAGAGAGGCTTCTAGACCTTTGCTTTCCCTGAAGGCTGCCTGCCTTGAGCGCAGTTGGATGTTATCCGGTGTGTTGCAGCCCCACATAAACACAACGCACTGGAAAAGCAGAGCTTCTAGACAGCCAGGTTCCCCTTGGGCAGACATAACCCGTGTCTTACCAGGTGACAGGGCTGCCATCTGCTCAGCGGTACAAGGTCTCTCCTTAATTAAGGTCTATTATGCTTTCACACACAAAACAGCATTAAAGGAACATTAAGGTTGCCAAGTCACGGGTAAAAGGTTAGGAAATACCAGCAAGGAAAGGCTGCCCCACGCATCCTTAATTCCACCTGCACCCAGTGGGTCCATGTGTTATAAAAGGCTTCTTAGTGCAGCAATCACGTTTCTCTGCAAGGCCCCTGCCTCATACCCGGCCTGCGCTGCAGTGGTTCATGGCTCTGCAATGAAGCAGCCGGTCATTAGCAACCCCTCCTTGGACGGAGGGCAGGAAGGGGACAAGCAACGGTCGTGCTTCAGCTGAGGGAAAGATGGTAAGAAAGCTGAGCACCGTGCCGGAGAACTGGGTGTGACTTCTGCATCTCCACTGAAGTATGGAGAGGAGGTAGGTGTTTCTCCTTGTGCTCTTGAGAGAGAGGGTGGATGATTTGCAGTTACCTGAAAGCCCACATCTGGTGTCCACAGGTGCCACACTGCTGAGAGACAAGGGGACAGGCAAGGCGACGAGCCGGGAAAACCCAGGCATTAGCATGTCAATCTGCACATCCCAAATATGTGTTCTCCTTAGCCTGCAATTCTCAGTGCCTTCTCCCTGTCAGATGGAGAGAACAGCATTCCAGCATCTTAGAAAGGACTGTGAAGACTAATTTGTTAAGATTTGTGAAATGCTCATGTAACCTAGTGAAAGAAATGCAGAAATATCTGGAAGAGAACTGAGCGGGGTTGTTTTTGACCGATGTTCAGTACACAGGGCTGACACCAGGCATTTAACAATATGACAAACACGGAATATTAAATAACCACTATACTAATGAAATTATATAGGCTATTATGGCAATGTGTCCATGGTGGAACCGAAGACGGATTGCTCCAGCTTGACACAGTTGTATCGACTAAGGCAGTTTATGCCAGTAAAAGAACTGAAGGATCTTTTTCATGGGAGTGATGTTGAGGAGAGGACTCACATTGCAGCAAAGGTGAGTACGTAGAGAGTCTCCAACAGCTTAAGGCTCCTCTGGAGGTGAATTCCTAGTGGCTGAGTCTGCTTGCAGACAGAAACCCCAGCACCTTTGCTGCTGCTCGTACTTTTGTCGTGCAGTGGACAAGGTCTCAGAGTTCTAAGACAGGAATCATCGCCCAGCCCTGCTGCAGAACAAGGAAACTTGTTAATTCTAAAGACCTCAGAGCATCTGAAGATTATAGACATCCTTCTTCAGATCCAGTATTTGTACCTAGATGTACTCAAATGAGTAGCTGGTCGAGTCAGGATTAGAGTGAGGTTCAGGAGCATCACTCTATTGCGTAAGCTTATAGTTTTTCCCAAATTCTGGAAATTCCTTGCGAAGTTGCCAGACCTGCTGGACTTTATACTGTATGACGCCCCAGGATACCAGCTATCAGAGATGGAAAATGAAGTAGAACCTGGTAATCTCTCAGATCAGCCTAGGGCTGCTAAGTTTCTAGAAAGCAAGCATTTTCCTAATTTACCAAACTATTGCAGATCCAGACATCTTATATATATATGTAAATATAAATGTAAATGTATATGTATATGTATATGTAACACATCCAAGTGCTGGAGTTGGGTGTATTATAGACTGCACAGAGATGCAAGTATAATATGATAAATCATCTGGAAAAAAAATTAAAAAAAGGAAAGAAAAAAGTTATCTTTCAGAAGAGTTGGTGTATGTTTCTTAATTAATGTGAAATACGGTTCACAATTGCATAGAATATAGAATCTTTTTTTTTCTGTTTTGCCTCTTAATCAGCACAGTGAAATGTTAAGCATGAAAGAAATTTACCTTAGAGTCTCATTGCACTGGAATTTTCCACTGTCGTGTTGAACATGGAGAAAGAAAAAGCTAGGTTGTAATTCTGCAATGATCTACATCTTAAATAATTCAAAAGGGAAGTTCACTGTATGCCTGCAACTCTGATTACAGTGAGAGACATTGACACTAGACTGCCCACTGGTTTAAAAGCATCTGTAGGCACCTTATTTATAATTAGGAGCCTGAGCAAAACAGTGAGGGAAAACTTGTACATTTTCTTCAAATATCATTAAAAAAATGCTGAGGCAGTAGACTGATAAATTACCCATGCCGTAATTCAATCTCAGCTTTCTAATGATCTCATCGATCAATCAGGTTTCATGGCTGCAATTCATGATATCATCCGAACCCCCTTATTGAGTTACGGCTTTGTTATAAATCTCACATTATCCATTATCCTTGCATTGGGTATACACTACCTTATTACAACTCTCCTTGGCAGTACTGCCAGAATTGGGGGAGTTATCCATTTTCCTGTCAGAAATTCTGGTTTTCGAAACTTTACAACTCAGCCAGGAGGATACGCTCAGAATTCAGCTTCTCTGCCCGATCTCGGGATGGGATTATGCTGGCTCTGTCCTGCCAAAGAGCTTGTGTCCACCCTGTGGCATGCAGATTACACCAATAACCTTGTGCACGTCGCTCGGGCAGCTACAGTGCTTACGATTATGGCTGTATCATCAAGGCAGATGAGGGCGACCACATCATTTGCTACTTCGTGGTGGAAAATGCTGCTGATATTAACAGCCATTTTGCATGCCGATGGGTTGGTCAAACTCCGTGGTATTCACAGGGTAGCTGAACCACTCACACCTACTCAATCACTGTGCAGAACTTGACAGTTACAATTTGTCACATGAGGGGCATTTGGTTCAGTGGGGGAAAAAATAGCTCTTGGTGCTTCTGGGTTTCACTTCCACAATACTAGAAGATTGGTCTGAGTACTGCAAAGCGACCTAGAAACAGGGCACAGCTAAACCAAGCAATCTACCTCTCAGTGATAGCTGGAGAGAGGTCCCATTGACATCCCCATGACAATATGCCAAAATACCTTCTTTTCTTCTCTTTTACTTTCTCTTCCAGTGCACCTCTTCTGACCTTCTCTCTAGCCACGTAGTTTAATATAGGAATGTATGTGAACATTTTCAGGCCATGCTAACAAAAAGACCCAGTCCATTGCATCAAGGAGAATCTTTGCATGAATTGCAGATGGATTTGAACGAAGCTCGGGCAGCACAGACAAATAGGTTGACATCGCGTGGGGCCTGCTGAAATGGCTCCCGTCAAGCTTTCCAAGAGTGGAACTGGAAAGAACAGGGCCATTTCTGGCTTGGCTAACTGCCACCCTCTGATAATGTCCCTGTGCAACCAAATCTGCATCTGAACTAACTCTCCTCTTCAACAGAAAACCATGCTGTTTTTTTTCCAAAAGCACAATGATTAATTAAACTTGTCTAAGTCAGTTTAATTCCTCTTTAAGCCTTTCCTCTATTTTTAGAATATATAATTCAGGAACTGTGACATTTTAAAGTTCAGTGACAGTTTCAGGGTAGTCTGCTTCAAAACGTCAAGGTGGATTTCCAGTGAGCAATTCAATGACGCTACACAAAATTCTCACTGAAGTGCTCAATATCCCTACTGTAAATGAATGCAGAACGCTCTTTCTTGTTACAGTCATGAAAAAGCATAGCCTCAACCACAGAGTGAATCAATACAAAGAGATGTAGAAATAAACTCGTAGTGATCTGTTTATTGTTATTTATAGAAAATGTATGAGGAATTAATAGATAGAATAGATGCTTCCCCCCCACCCCATACCTGCAGTCAGTTCTTTTTAGTCTGTAGTGATCTCTTTGTTAAATAGTCGCCATTTGCTGCTAGAGGGATCTTATGATTACAAATAAAATGCAGCATCCTCTCCTGTTCTTTAAGTCGTCAGAAGTGCACCTATGTGCGCTGGCTGCAGCCAGACAGGCTGATGAGTTATCATCTGCTCTGTTTGTGGATCAGCGAGGGAATCCTTCCCCAAGAGAGAATAGTTTCCTTCCCTGAAGGCATCGTTAGTAAAACGCTCAGCCCTGTGCTATGCTAGAGGTCAGATTGGATGGCTGTATTGTTCCATTCCAACCTAAAAATATGTGTATTTCTTCTGTTGCCTTCAGCACATCAATCTATGTTTAGTAAAGAAAAAAAGCACTGTATACTCATTTGGATGCGCTGTATCTAGTGAAAAATATGTGATAATGCAGGAAGCAAAGAAAAAAACATGATTCCCAGAGTCTGCTGGTAACATCACTAATTAGAAGAAATACCATTAGCTTTTCTCTCCTGCAAACCAGATACATTTGACAATGAGAAAAAAAAAAAAGAAGTCAAAGTTACCCTTCATGAATCATACCTTAACCTTTTCTTTAGGGACTCATCCTGGAAGCCATTGATGAATCTGCATTGACTTCAACAAACTTTGGAACAAACCTGAGAAATTTCCTGTTTACTTCTAGTGTCAAGTGTAATTGTTGATGATCCCGCAGCTCAGGGAAAGGTTTTCAGACTGCGAGCAGGCACCTGAAGGTATCCTTTGTGGGGTCTGATCCAGTTGCTTACACAGAGGCTGCTGCCATTCAAGATGCCCCAGGAAATCCTGCCTGGACTCCAGCTGCTGGCCAGGAGATCACAGCGGTGCTGCAAGCCTTGCAGACCCATGCAGGTACAGGAGGATAATCAAGTACAGGTAACAGAATACAGCCTGGGGTTTCCACCAACTGTAATGAGATGCCTAACTCATATAGGCATTCAGATATCCTAATCCATGACTCAATCCCACCCCAAGTTTCTAAGCAGAGTCTGAGCAAACTGTCCCATTGCAGAGGAGACAATTTTTTCCAATTAGTGTTAGAAACATGTGAGACATTTCCCACGTGACTGTTCAAATCCCCAGCGATAATGCAGAAAGAGGTGACTATTAAGAGCAGCTGGTGCTACCCTGCTTCAGTGTGCAGGGTTAGGATCTGGGAGGCCTTTCCTGCCTACAACATCAATGTACTGATCACATTACAGGGAAGGGGAAACTACTCTTGGTACTTCTGATTATAGATTCTTCTGAAAGTAAAAAATACACATGATGAACAAGGCACAATATCAGCAAGAACCAAGCTGGCCTGACTCAGGGTATAAATATTTTTCCAGACTTTCTAAATGTCATTTTCTCCCTTACAGAGCCATCTCAGGAAAAAGCTTCTTAATGCTCTGTACAATACATGAATTACCTGAAATGAGTGTTTCACCAAGCAGGCTCAGGAGCACTTTGGTTGAACTGCCTCTAAGGACAAAAAGAGATGCTACTCTCTTTCTGGATGTGCATAGTCACACCAACAAATGCAAATGCACCATGACAGCCAGGCATCTTTAATCACCGTCACAAAAAAGCTGTCACTGCCACATATTTACCCCCTGCTGACAAGACAGATTCGGGTTCTCTGGTTACTGAATCCTCTGCATAGTCTGCTTCAGCAAGATAACAAAACACCACGCGGAACTGCAAGATGCGCTGACCCAATTATCCATCCACTGTCACCCACCGGTTAATTGCTTCTCTTCAGAGACTTAGGGCTTGCTGCATTGGGGAGAAGGAGTGACATGACAGGTATCTTTGGATCTGTGCTGCCACTCAGATTAACTGCTGTACCAAGGAGAAATATATGTGAAGCAGCCAGTGCATCTGTTAAATTACTCATGAATATAAATCAAAGAGTTTAAACTGCCCTTTAAATAAATATTTGGAGAAATGCTTCTCATCATGATAAATTACGTAACTGGCTGGTAGGAGGCCAAACCGTACAGATTATTGCGAGACTGAAATCATTTTGCTGCATCCCTGACATTTTTTTTTTCAGTAGTATAAGTGCTCATCAAACCAAAGGGATGATCAGCGCGAAGGGATCCACACTGGAAGACTTTCTGCACCCATCAGGCGGTATATGAGGCAAAGATCCGTGAGTCCTCTAGCAGCAGGAGAAAGAAGAAAATGATGTCAGGAAGATGCGTTTTCTGATCGCAGAGCCTCTCTGTAAGGGTCCCTGCAGCTACAGAGAATGAAGTTGTGTTTCAGTTTGGGTGATACGAATCTTACCTGGGGTACACTATTAGACCTAAATGTAGCTCTTCTCACTTTCATCCTCTAGAAGACAAGCAAGAAGACTAACTTGCTTCTTTAGGCTTCTTTTAGAAACAATGGGGAGGATTCCCGGGGACAATCGATCCTTTCTGATTTAGAATAGGTCTGCATCAATCCGTTCCTGAGTCCTTTGCAACAGAAATGGCAACCCCTTCCCTGCCGAGTCAATAGTTGGCCCTTCTTCAGGGGACAGCATAAACAGGCCACCCAAATACAGGTTCAGAAGATGAATGTAAATTTTTGCGGAGTTTTTAAGAATAATGCCTAGGAGAAGCCACATTTTTTATGTAATTTATTTAAGTGCCTTCATAGACAGATTTCTCTGTGAATTGGATATGTAAGGATGAATATACTGGAGATTTCAGGAACATCAGGGTACTCTAGAGGGAATGTGAGACTTTTGAAAATGCAGCAAGGCAGCTATTGGCATCTTTGATCCTCAATCATGTGTGAAACGCTGGCACAGAGTGTGATAAGCAGAATTACAGGCACGTGTCTCATGCACTTTGTTCCTTCCCCAACCAAATGGAATTCAGCTATTGGACAATTCTTAGTCCATGGGGCTTAGGTTGGCCTACTTAGCTACAAAGATTGATGGAAAACATCAAACAAACAAACAAACAAAGAAAAAGAAAAAACATTCTTCTGAATGTAGGTGGGGGCTTGTAGGTTTGTGACATCCCAGTGTTGCCATGGTGATTCTACAGGGAACAGCAATAGTACTAGATGTAGTTAAGGTAACAAATTTCCTTTCATACCTTTGGATTCTCACACCTTTGCCCTACAAGCAGTTCCCCTGAATTGAGGTGTGTACAGCTCATTCTGGATCCATTAATCTGAATCTGCTCCTGCCTCTAGTGCATTTGCAGAGTACTTGAAAATACAGCCAAGCTCACTTCCAGGATGAATGTTTTTATGACTGATTACAACCAGGTGGTTATTTCATTATGTCTTTAGTTTGAACAAGATTTGCTGGAGTCATTTTCTAGCTGGATTAAAGGAGCAGAAAAATATTGGTTTGCTTTAAGAAAAAATTGTCAGATCAGCCCATAAACAACTTTAACAAACATCTGACTTTAGAAGGCATAATTATAATATCACTTAAGTGTAGGATTGCTAATTTAAATTGTGCATATATTTGCTAAATTGGGTGTCAGTGCCTGTAAGTGTCACTTGCTTATTCAATGATCGCGTCTGAATACCCCAGTCTTATTGAATTCACAGCTGCACACCTTTGCTGCAACATGCAGGAGAAGCGTTTCCAAAACCACAGAATTCTTAAGAGAAAAAAGCAAACTGGAGGCAAAGCAGTTCAGCACTGCATTAACTTCAGAGCACAGAAAGCCCCTTTGCTGCACATTTATCTCTCTAATTGGCTCGATACCTACAAGCTTGGTTAGAGTTGAAATTAAAACAGAATTCACCAAAGCCTGTAATTGCAGTGCCAAATGTGAAACAAGTAGGGCTATTTCTCTAGGAGAGCTTCCCTGATCATTTTTTGTCAGCCTCCTTATAGCTCTTCCCTGTGAAGCCTCTCAGTAGGTGACACTGCCTACCCCATCCCTGGGGACCTGGCAACTGTCAGGTGGTTTTTGACGAATGTGCCATCATATCATTCACATATGATAAAACCCAGAAGCACCTTGTCACCTGAATGAGGAGAAGGCCACCCCATCATGCTACTGAGAAAATAGCCTCACCGTGGCAATAACGGAGGTGATCTGAAGGAGAAGAATTAGCTGACAGTGAGCTGCTTTCTTTAGTCTTTTCAATGAAATTTGAGGGAAAGTGAGAAGGAAAAAAAGAGAGAGAGATTATAACAGCTGTAGGTAGAAAAAGAGGAGACTCCAGCAGAGTCTAAAATAAAGCAAAAATAAAGAACATTAAGAACTGAAAATACCTAGTAACAGTTTGTTGCTCTGAAAAGGTTGGCAACAGTCACAATATGGTATCCATAGAGGCATTATGAAATCTCAACAGGAATCTATAAAAAGGCTCTTCAGTTTGGCTCTTTCCATTCACCTTCTCTCAGGTCTCTTACTGCTCCTGGCTTTATCTTTCTCCCCATGCGGCCAGCTCCGTGCTCTTCCTTCCTTTCTGTGCATTCTTCCCGATGATTCAGTATGACAACCCAGAACTTAAATAAAACACTAACAGATTATAGTGATTATACTGAAGTTTTTAAGAATCTCATGCCCATGACTCAGCACATAAGCAGATCCTTATGTTTCTCAGACTCTGTCTTGAAGCTTGTTCAAATGTTTTGCAGGTTCAGAAACAAGGAAGAGAAGAAAGTCAGTGGGGCAGGCTCTGCTCTTCACATCTGTGGCAAACTGAACTCAGAATAATCAATATTTCCACTTTTGGACACAGGTGAAAATATGTCGTGGTGGATTTAGAGCAGCCTCTGCGGAAGTTATGATAGGGTTCAGTCTCACATCCTACCTGGTTTTGTTGGATATGGGCACACAAACAGAGCATCCTCTCGCCTCTCCACCAGGTTTGACCTTCAGATTCATCACACTACAGTCTGATACATTCTACTTGCAATAACTTTTAATTTGTTTGATCAGTTCTTACCCTAACATTCCTTTCTGTGGTTTAGTGACTGACATCAATTGCACTCATTAATTAATATATTCTGTTTTATTTCAGTTTTAGTTTTGATTTTAAGCAAATGAGGAAATCCCCTGGGACTGTCATCTTTGTGAGTACAAGTAAAGCCTAAAGGAGCCTCCTAGGTGATGAAAAAACTTAGACTCTTGGAAATGGGAACGGGCTAGTGCAGTGACATTGGACTCGAGGTCTACCAGGAAAGAAAGCAAGGTTTTGAATAGATAAAACACAAAGATATTCTCCCTGACTCAAATTCAGCTCTGTCTTGTAGAAGAGAAAGCAGATGATAGGAGACACTTCTACTCTGTGCTAACAGATAAAACAGATTTTTTGTTGTTGTTCTTAATAGGATGCAGGTGACAGGATAATGCAGAGTTCTGAATGCACCTGCCCATGAGAGAGCCATGGGCCTTGTGTGGCATCAGTCAGACCTGAATGGCACAGGAAAACTTGATCCTCTTCCTGACATCAATGCTATAGAGTACTTCAATATCTGAGGACTGTTTTCAATCTACCGTATCAAGGTTTTTCTATCATCTCATTATTCCAAATTCGAATTTTTCATCTCTTCTTTTTAGTTCATGGAAATACATTAATTTTCACAAATTTACAAATTCAGCAAAAAAAAATAAGTAAAACACCAAGTGAGAGAAGAATTTAATAGTTATTCATGACATTGTACTAGAATCAACCACGATGTTACATTATCATGAAACATGGAAATAGAAAGCTCAAGATGATAGTCTGCACTATAGCATTATGCTATAGCAGTCCCCAATGAATTATGGCAAAGAATCATTACAGACAAAGATCTAACTGCATGATCTATGTGAACGAACACTGCTACTATATTTCAGAGTGTTTTTTCAAGTATATTGAAGAAAACTTTTTGCTTTATGACAGGCACATGTAAATGACAGGCTTGCCAATACCTTTGTGGTGGTTCCTCACCACTAGTTTTCAG
The DNA here is from genome assembly GCA_013389825.1 of Crypturellus undulatus. Taxonomy (NCBI): domain Eukaryota; kingdom Metazoa; phylum Chordata; class Aves; order Tinamiformes; family Tinamidae; genus Crypturellus; species Crypturellus undulatus. The sequence goes on from VWPW01031322.1 coordinate 335,613, forward strand.
CCTCTTTTTGCTAACCCACCCAGCTCCAACTCTAGGTTAGGCCTGGCACTCCTCTGACCAGAGATCAATTAACTTTTCCCTTTAAACAGTTCTCTGCATTTCTTCTTGGTCTGGCTGCTGGCCAAGCTCATCTTACATAAGGAGAGATGCTACTGCTGTTGCACACAGGTCTTTGCAGAAAGATGAGTCAGTGAGTCCACTTGGTTGTGGTTCATTCATTCTCTTTTTTTCATATTAATTATTCTAGAAAATGACATCAAAATGACTTTCTAATTTTCCTTTTTCTTTTCCCATGACTGCTTCTGCCCTGGATGAAAATTGGGAGCACATGCTCACAATTGCAGGGCTTCAGAATTTCTCTACTCATCCCATTTCTTTTCCTGGCACTTTAACACACTGCAGCAATATCTGGAGTTGATTTCGCATTCACTCCAGGCACACGCAGGCAGGAGGTCCCATTGAGGCTGTAGGCAAGTGAGTGTAGCTGAAATGGGAGTTAAAATAGAGACAGCTTCCTCAGTGCTAAGAGTCAAGGCCCCAACTTGGAAATAATCCAGGTGGTGTTGAACAACAAATGGGTTTCTGTAAATCTCTACCATTGTAGCAACCCATAACTCCCAAGGACACCCAGAGCTAAAAGGTTCCTGCAGGGCAATCCTGGGGGCTGTAGAGCATTGCTGAGGACATCATTACTTACTCACAGACACAAATTAGGTCATCACAAGATGTTGCCAAGACAAGAGTTCTTCAAGCTGGAGATCCCTCAAATTCCATGTGGTTATGATTTCTTTTTTGCCAAACTGAAAGGTCACATTTACTCCTCATATAAGTCCTATGACCCAGTGCGTGCAACCCAGTAACATTCTTGGCCCTAATCATTTGCTCGCAGTGCAATGCTTTGTGCCAAAAGGCAATGACATGGTTTGCGTCGCCAATAATCAGGGATAGTTTACTCATACTGATACTCCTTCCTTTGACTGGAGTTTCTGAACTCTGTTGCCATTCAAATGTGCTGTCACATTATGTGACACAAAATACTTGCTCATACGGGAACAGAGTTTTGGCATATCTCTAGCACTGATAACAGAACCCACTTTTGTACAATTTCCAGCAATCCTTGCTGTAAATGGCATAATTAAGATGAGGTAGTTACTACTGGTATCTCTCCATCCTTTCCCAAAGAACTATTACAGTTAATAATCCTATATAGAGCTCTTGTACTTTCCCTATTTTTGTCTTTTCAAAAGACTTCTGCCTTTCTCTGCTTTGTCCTCTTCTATCTTTCATGCTGAAGTCTTCTGCCTTCATGTAGCAGAGCACAAGCAATTGACTCAGCACTCAGCATGACTGAAAGTGTGACAACTTTCAGCAGAAGAGGAGACAGGAAGGCCAGGAAGATTTTCCTGTCTCTTCTCTCAGCTCATTTGTTTGTTATATTTAATATCAACATTTATACGATGTTTATAAGAAGGAAAGCTGTGGAAACTCCAGGGCAGAAAATCCTAGAGAGTAGGAGCCCCATTTGCGGGAGGTCAGGGAGACTGTACATACGTACTTAATGTACATACATAATAAAGCAATTTATTCATGAATGTGCTATATTGACAGGTTGGAAGCCAGATGCTTTGGGGTGCCCAATCCTGCCCAGTGCTAGCTGTGTCTGTAGGGGTTGTTAACTTCAGCTCATTTCCAGTTCTCCTTGGTTAAGTCAAGGCACCGACTGATTAGAAGTTTGAGGCTGTAGTGAAAAGTTGGCCTGAATGAATCATGGAGCTGAAATTCTTCTGTGAATCATAACGTTTTAACAACTCAGAGTGAGTCATGCCAAGCTGGAACAGCTGGACCAAGGGCCACCAGTTTCTTTCTCAAAATTGCTCGCACGAAGAACATATCATCACAGCAGCAGCCCCTTGGCTGTCAGAGTAGCACTGGGAGACTCGGGCCGCAGACCATGACCATCCATGAGGGACAGCACCACGAGGGATCTCCATCTGTGACCCTGGAAAACTGCTGGAAAACAAACTTCACTATGAGCAGTGTTAGGGGAGTAGGCTCATTGCATCAGTATCTAAGCAGGACTCCAGAGAGCTGCAATTTTGTGAGTCTTCTTGCAGCAGCCCTATTAACACGACTGGACTGAGAGACATCATTAACTGATCTAGACAAGAAATGCCCTGGATCTGCAACTCTCTGACAGCATTGTGTGCTTCAGGTAATGAAAAGTAGGGTGGAAGGATTCTGGTAAGTTCAACTAGAGGTTTGCTATCTCTTACTCACTCTCCTCCACTACTGTTCAAATCTCAGTGATGCTCAGAATATTTAAGTTTAATGTGAGCTTGAACAGGATTCAGCTGCCCTTCTGAGGTACTGCACAGAGCCCAGGCATGCTGGATTTACATCACATTTGGATCTTCAATTCCAAGCTAAAAAGGCCCCAAAATGGGTCAGAGAGCCCAGCAAACCCCACAGACTTCTCCAAGCTCTGACTTCAAAATGCATCTATCCTGATGCTTGCTCCAGTGTTTTTCAAAAGGTCTTTGTCTAATCAGGGTCTATCTAATAAGTTATTAGTTTTCAGATGTTTCAGATATTTCATAACTTTTAATGTGGTTGGAATAGTCAGGTTTATTGGACTACTGGACTTTTAATGGGGACCTGGCTTTCCTGGGAACCACCTATGTTCAGAGCCCTCTCTATGGACATGTCCTTCCTCATCGTGTTCCCACTATTTCTCTCCATCATCAAGAGAGAGCGGTCTATGATGGGTGTATTCCAACTGGCTTGCTGAGGCAGTATGAATAAGAACTATTTTCCACACAAGTCCTGAAAGTGATTAATTGAAGACTCCAATGAGCAGAAAATAGCTCACTAGATATGTCTCCTGGACAGCCAGATAGTGTCACATCCTTATGGCAGTGAATCAGTTCGAAGGTGAGTTTTTTTTTTTTTTTTTCTCCAAGCTTGGCTAAAATTCATTCTTTAGTAATAATTTAGTGAGTGCTGTTATAACAAAAAATCTTCTATCACGGGACTTGCTTTCATTCTAAAATATGACATTATCAGACTGCTGTGAGTTGTCTTATTTTTTAACTGAATCATCCTATTTATTGCCTAGGTAACCATGCCAATCAAAAGAATCAGCATTTCTCAAGGGCACTTCTTCATAGACATATCCAGGAGAAACAAATCAGAAAGACCCATACAACATAGTGGCCACACTAATTTTGTCAAATTCTGTATTCATGTGCCCAGAACTGCTAGCGTGGTAAATTCCAGGGCTAAACCTTCCTGAAAAACCTGCCTGAAATTTGCGTTTCCTATCTCAGCCTTCTTGAGTCTTTGCCTCTTGCATGGTAAAGAGCAGTCTCCTTCAGTAAGATCTCCTTTCTGAGTCTGCTTATGACGGACCCCCATTAGTTACTTGCTGCTTCCTGGCTGCAGGTCATCCTTGTGCCTTACTGACTCCTAATAAGTGTCCCTATCATTCTATAATTGCTCTCAGTTTGGAATCAGATGGAACTGAAGGGCCCTTTGAGCAGACAAGAAGACTTCTGTGATGATCAGTTACGAGATCAATGCCTCTAGGTTGCTTCTTGCAGCAAACATCTGTTTTGCGCGTTGGCCTTTACATCCTTTGAACTGTTTGATCAACAGTTTATTCTAACCACTTCCCAGATGCTCTCTGACATTTCCACGTGTTCCTGTTATCGAACAGAATGTCAGTGGTGTGCACATTCCTTTGATTTCTGTAATCAAGCAAACACTATGTAAGACTCATGGAAACCAGTGATTGCCACCGGTAGTTGGCATCATGCAAACTGCTAGTAATGATTATTATTGAGAGTGGTTATAAATTAGAGTGTTAGGAGGCCTTAGATGCCTTAACTTTCTTCTACATTTTCCAAATCTTTCCATTTGTTTGAATCTCAGGCTTTTTGAATGTTCAGGTTTTGACCTGAAAATAATTTCTCTGCATTTGCTGCAAGCGTAGCTGTTCTAGAGTCCACTTCTGTAAAGCACTGTAACCTTAGTACAGTCACTCTGGAAGCAATCTGTAGTTGTTTAAGTCATTCTGCAGTAATGTAAACAGCTGCTTAAGCATTAAGCAGTAACCAATAGTTGCATAAGTCATGTAGTTCATTGCAATGTACCTGGCAGTATTATTATGCTGACAACTTTTGTGACAGATAAATAATCTCATCCTGAAAGGTTTGGTAAACTGAGCTACTCTACTGTCAAAATTTCTCCTAAAGGCTAATCTAAACCTCTCTTGCTATATTTTTGCCTGTCTGTTCCCAGGCAGTGCATTCACTTTCTGGCTGAAGCTGAAACAGGTGGATGATTTTAAGTGTTTTACAGGCACTCTTGTAAACTCGTCCCTCTGTAACATTAGTCTTTGAAATAGCATATTTTCATGGACTAGTGTTCAGACTATCAACTGTTCTATTCCTCCCTCCCTACAGACTCTCTCTAGGGAAATGCCACCTGGCCAGTTTTTCCTTTTTCTTACATTTGAGTAGTAAATTGTTGCCATTGATTGTACATCTTCCCCCTCTTGGCTGCTGGTAATGTGGTTACTGTCATGTGGTTGCTCAGTGGGATAGACTGTATCCACAGAGCGGCATTAGGTGTGGGAATTAGGTAGCTGGGCCTGGGAGGCCTGTGGATCTCTTTCCCAGGCTGGAACAATGAACCAAGGAGATGCTGCTGGTATGAGGTGTTTTCTCTGAAATAGCAATGCAGATAGTAGTGGTGTAGGTATACTCAAAAAAGCCTCAGAGCTGGCAGGTTTTAAGTAAATTTTGAGTATGGTCTTGAGGCCTTTCCTATATTACTGTGATCATTTACAAGTGACTCTCAAAAATCTCCTTTTGACGTCTTTAGTAGTTCAGAGTAGGCTCAGAGCTAGTTTCACCGATCCTCATGGATGTACCCAGCAGAAAGGAGGTATTAAAGCGAGGCTGCTGCAGTAACATCATTCAGAAGTGATGTAACCTGGCTGTGGATTTTCTCCTTTTCTCATCTAGACAAGGAAATCTCAGTTTCTATCTGGATACACTCACTCTTTAGCCCTCTTTAGCACATTTTGCACCATATGGGTAAACTCTCCATTACCAACAGGAGAAAAAGTGTATGGTTTCATGCAAACTACCAAGTAACAGGTCCCTTGGGGGCTACAACAGAACTATTCTTGGCTACTGTCCATGACCGAGCTAGTCAGCACAGATCAAATGCTCAGGACCATGGTAAGGATTAGCCAATATGAACAACCCTTGCACATAGCTTCAGCTAATCCTCGTCCCTTTTTATTGTGTTTGCTTAGATGGAGCCAGTAAGTCCTGCAGGTCTAACCCAGGCTGTCAAGGATTGCCACATTGTATTTTAAATGGAGTGCAGCATTTTCAATCAGTGAAATGCACCTGCAATGAAAAATTCCTTTTTGTAACCTGAAGGAAGAAGAAAAGATAAAAGGTAAAACTTGTGTCAAAACATGGCAGAAACAGAAGGTCAAAATTGCTTATTCTGACTGAGACTTAGAAGACTAGCACCATACTACACTAAATTAATTCTGCAAACCTACTCACTCTCCTCATCCCCTGAAAAAGTTTGCAGCTTAGTTAAATTTAGATACAAGAAATTCTTTTGCAGGCAAGTCTTCATGATTATATGAAGTCACTTTTTGATTAGGAGTGCACAAAAAATTAGGATGAGTATCACCAGAGTAAAAATGGAAATGCAAGTTAGATGGTGAAATGAGTCATCTCAGCAGAAGCGTATAAACTAAGAGCAACAAGAAGCCCAGAATAGCTCTTTGTGAGAGAAAACATTGTAGTGGCTGAATTCTACTCATGCTACCAGCAGCGTAAACTACAGGAGATTTGACGTAGTTGGGTATCACACTTATAATAGTCTTTGTAAGCTTTAAAAACTTTTTGGAGGAAATAAAGTAAAAATTCTACTTTTGATGTACCTATAGTAATAGTATCCAAAAAGAGACAAGGACAAAGCAAACTTTCATCTCTCATCTATAACAAAGCCATGACAAATCAGACCACAATCAACATTCTGTTATGATTTAGCAAGATATTTCCTCTTTGGGTAAAAATGACTATAGGAAATAACAACAGCTGTGCTTTGCTTTTTACATGGTAAAAGCCCTTTAGCTATTCACAGTCATGGAATGAGCTTCTCCACCGAATGCTTGCCAGGTTCAGGTAACTGATGGATCATTTAGCAAATTCCACCTGGGCAGACACCATATGCCATGAGACACAAGAATTCCTATTCTCTCCTGTCACATTCAAATTTTTGGCAATCGTCAGCGGAAACAGTTGATCTTAGAAAATTATATAACTCTTTCTATAAATTTAGTATTTGCAACAGATAAACAACAAATGTCTCAATTAATGCATTGCTAATGCAATACAACCATATGCTTTCTTTTAAAGACGAGCTGTATTATCATATATACCTGTGTAACATTAAGCTTACTATTTCCCATTGCTTTGTCATAAAGTATTTATTTCATATTTTTGGGAAGGCTTTGCTCCCAGGTTAGTAAAAATCACTCTTTTTGTATCTGCTTTGACTCAAATAAAAATATGCAAAGAGATAGGGTCAATTTTAGGTGTGTCTGTCTCCAGTAAAAAATAAAAATGAAATTCTCAGTGATAAGCTTTCTTAAATCTTCCTGCTTTACTGAGATTTCATAAATATCTGCCAGCATTTAAGACAAGCCTGTTGATTTTACAGTTAGAGATTCTAGCTCAGATTTGTGAAGAGGGATTTTGTTGGCCATATTCCAAATATCCAACTTCCACAGTGTAGCGAAATGCTACTTGTTTTGCTCTTCAGTGCAGTGTTTCATTCTCCATAAGAAAGAACAACTTTCCCCTAACGGGCATATATCAGATCTTCAAAAAACATCCAACAAGCTGGCAGTGCAGAGAAATCATCAACGAAATCGTTCTGAGCTTTGACATTTTTATCAGGAAAAAACACATAGCTTTTTTGTTTTCCCTCCAGTGGTTGGTACATATGAAAAATGAATTAATTCCACACAAACCCCCACAGAAAAGCATTGTTTTTCAGCTTAAATGTGAGATCCTGGGGTTTTAAAGGCCTGGGATAAAATTCTGCTGATAGCCTAAGAGAAAAGTTACCAAAACAGCCCCGGTCTGAAACCGTCCCCACGTATGGAACTAATTCTCAAGTCTTTCCTTAGAGGACAATTTATCAGCCTTGCTTTTTTAATCCTTGCAAAGCAGTAGCATTACAGCAGCTCCTTATTCCCTTGCTGGCAGCAATGCTCAACTGGTCCTGTCTGACTGTCATCTTAATTTGCAGCATATCTCTGATTTAACCTGTATAGTCAGGATCAAATCCTTCCCCACATGTGTGACTGAAGGCCTGAATGGATCACAGACAAATTCAATAACACAGGCTTGTCTCTGACCCTCAGTTCATAGCAGCAGGTCTAGTTCTGGTGCCTCTGCCAACAGATCAGGTTATAAAACTCAGAGATTTTATTATTAGGAGCCATGGTTAATAACAGATGGAAGTTGTCAACCCGTATTTGCATGCACGCCTGCGCAAACCTATGGTTTGTTTTTGAGAACCAGGCTCTCCGCAATGCAGCCATGCACCAGCAGTTACTTAGCATTGAGGGGACTTCTGTGCAAACAGAAAATCAGAGCTGTGGGACATGTAGAGGGCGGAAGGGAACAAAATTGATTAAACTTCAGCAAGGCAGAGGGAGAAATCCATCACTTTTGTGAAGTTTTTGATCATTTTGAAGTTTTTGATCATTCTGATCGTTTTGAAATTTGGCTTCCCTGCTAGGGAGAGCATTGACTCCACATTCTGAGATGTTCTGTTAATGTAATTTCTGTAAGAGAGAGGTGTGAAAAGTCAAAGTGGATTTAGAGTAGAATATAAGGAATCTAGATTTTTTAAAACCAATTCACATTTTTTTCCTTCTTTCGGAGTTGTATCACTGAGTCTTTTTTAACACTTCCATGGACTAAAGTTATGAGGACTGCAAAGAACAATCTCAATTCCCCCAACAAAAGAAGAACTCCAAGGTCTCTTCCATATTTTAGCTCTAATAGACAGTAAGGATTCTAGAGAAAGATCTGTTGGTTTCCATATAAAGTACTAAGTCTGGTATGTAAACCAACCCTAGGATTTTGTCCTTCTTTACTGAAACTGCGACGGAAGTAAATTGCTTCTGCAGTTACTTCTCTCTTCTTTGTACCTCTTAATGGCTTCAGCAGGCAGTGACATATTCCCAGGGAGAAGGTTTTGATGAAGCATCCTGATTTTGGGTAGAAAACCCTACAATATATATTATACATGGCATTGCTGAGGTGATACACAAAGCACAGGGCATACCTGGTGTGGGGAGAGTGGATTGCCTCATTTATTCTAGTTGGAAGAATTTTCTGTTTTCGTCGTAGTCCAGCCCCACACTCACCAAGAGCCTGGTAGAGGGCAACCACCAAGGGAGCGATCATGGCTTTCAGAATCCAAAAGGTTCTGCTGAAAGTTGCCTTTTATGCCATCTAAAAGTGAATAACTAATATCTGGTGCAAACTTTCAGTATCTATGTGTTTTGAATCCACGCGCAGCACCACTTGGAAAGCTCTTTCTCCCATCTTTGCACTATGGTATCTCTTCATACTTGCCTCTGCATCTCCGCTTCTCCCACTCCCTCAACCTGGGTATTTTCAGTTGTTGCTTTGGCAGAATTCACAAGATTTTTTGTTTTTCTAGTGAAGGATGAAGCCTCTGAAGAAATGCTGCACTACTATTAGGTGTATGATGTGGAACATTTCTATGGAGCTTCAACAGAGTGAGAGAATTTCTTCACTATTTTGATGTGCTTTATGACATTTCCTAAGACCCTGGTCCCTTGGGAGCCAGAGGCTGCCATGCTGGCCATAAGGCTAGAGAAGAGGAATACATAGGTGCAAAAAAACAACAAAACAGTGCAAATAATAGAGGGACTTTGCATTTTAAAATTTCCCCATGATCTACCTGATGAATATCCCTGCATTGAGGTGACCTACAAGACTTAGATATTTTTTAATTCTTACCAGAAAATGAGGAATGTTATAATAGAACTAAGTAAGTGACCTGAAATCTCTTTAAAAAAGGGAAGATACTGGTTAATGCTCTCAAGAAAAAAAGAAATTCTGGACTCTTGTTGTATAATCTTCTGAAAATTATCTTCTTTATATTTATTGTTACTCTGAGGTTATATATAAACCATGACCAGCTCCTTCTTGAATTTTCATTGTCACTTAACTATATAAAAACAGCTCCCTCCATGTTTCCACAGATATTTTTCCTATAAAACTTTTATCTTTCTTGTCACCCTTTGTATTTTCTTTAGATTTGCTACAGTCTTTCTTTTTGCTGACAAAACCTGCTTTTTTACCAATAACAAAAAAAAATGAGCAAAGAAAAGGCATTTTTTTTAACTTTCTTTTTTTCTCCTTCACAAAGTCAGAAAGTTTAAAGATAAAATTCTCTAATTTCATTTTTTACCTCCAGCTGTTCCCATTGTTTGACCACCAGGAAAGAGTATAAATTCCCCAAGAGTTAGGAACTTATAGCCGTTGTCACCATCTACAGCAACTGTTTCATAGTCATTAAGTTTTCCTTTCACTTCTCCAGTGATACTTGTACAAAATCTAACAAAAATAAAAGCTATTGTAGGGAAAAAAATGGAAATAGTCTTGTGACTTTTTTTTTTAAATCAGACTAAAATTATGTCCAGCAAAGGTCTCTAGTAATTTAAAGCTGCAGCAGAGGAAAGTGTGTGTTTATATAAAACATGAGTTGTGTGTTCTCAGCTGCTTTTTCACACAAGTATATGTGCAAATTATTGTTATGAACCAATGGAATAATGTTGTCTAGCATTTCCCACAGAAACTAGTTTGGTTCCTAATGTCCCTGGTCTAAAATCACAAATGCCACCATATTTTTCTGTGAATTTTCATTGTTCTGCTTGGCAGAATATTCTTGAGTCTCTTCTATTTAATTCTGTTAATTTGATGGAAACTTGGTCATTAGTTTTGCCATTATCAGGGTCTTCCGGTACAGCTAGATCCCAGCATGAAAAGAACAGTATCGACCATCTCTGTTTTTATCAAATAACAATTATTTCGTTGGAAATGATGAATATACAAAACATATATTTTCTAATGCTTTTTCCTCTGTAGTTCAGATTACTACAGTGAGAAAGACACAATTACATACATACTTATATATATAGCACATATTTTTTCATATCGGAAATTCTGCCATCAGCAAGGAATATGATTACCAGTGACATATTGTTCAGTAACAAGGATGCACAGAAAAGCCAGAATATGTGGATGAGGAGAACTAGGAGAAACAAGAAGGACTGCACAATTTATCTGCAATATCTTTTCCTAGCCTCTTATTTCTTATATCCACAGGAGTAAACCAATTTCTGACATCATGTTTTGTTCAAAAACACAGAGAAAACCAGGACTGCAAAAAACAGTGTTTCTTTTCCACATTCATAATCCTCTCTCCCAAGCATTTGCTGTGTATCAGCTGACTCTCTGTACCTTATTTACTGTATTGTCGTCTACAGCAACTATTTATTCATCTGTGGAATTAAAAAATGAGAGGCAAATAATTTTTGCCACTTTGATATATAAGCACTAACTAATTATGAGATGAGTTCTATCTATCTGCAGATCTATCTATGATCTATCTGCAGACTAGGAAGCCTCAGTGCCCAGTGAGCATTCAGGAAGGATTTTAGACTTTGAAAAATCTATTTTTGATTTTGCAGTCACCTACAACTACAACTCTCACAACAGCAAATCCACACACTCCATGGGTGAGACAGCAAAACAGGGATTCTGCATTTTGCAGATGGAAAATTAAGGGGTGAAACAAAGGCCCCCAAGAAGCCTGTAACACAACTCTGAGGCCCTTCTTCTGCAATTAAGTACCAGTATCTAAATTATACTTCTTTTTTTTTCCTCTCATCTTTTCTCATGTGTCATTTGTGAAGGTGACTGAATAGTCCCCTGGCTTGGGAAAATTATCTTGATAACAACGGCTAATAAGACAGGAAAACAAGTGTGAATAGTGTGTGACTGGAATAGAAAAAACTGTATGAGAGGGCATTTGGCCTAAACAAATCATGCTACAGAAGACCATCAGATAGATTGAACAGCAACAAGGGAATTGACACAGAGTCAGCCTGAAAATGAGTATAAAAGCAGTATGGAAGTTTGACTTTCTTTGATGCTCACAAGCCAAGGATATGCCTCTATATTCTTAAAGGCAATATAAATATTCCCTTTAATCTTGGCACTAACTGTTGTCTTGAGGCTCTCAGGTTGATAGGAAAAGATTCATTGATTAAGTCTTCCTAGAAGCATATGATGCCATAGTTCCCAGAGGGCTCTTTTTTTTATTTTTTTTTAAATCTTTGAGGGGTTCAGTGAGTCATTTCATGGCAGATGAGAATAAAACAAAACAAAAAAGAACCATCTTGGTTCTCACCAGATGGGAACATGGACCCTGTCAAGAGTCTCTTCGTAGTTCAGAAACTCTCAGAGAAGCAAATTCTGGATGACTGATCAGTGCTAAGCATTGCTGAGAGGTAAAGGGTGGAGGATTATCCCATAAATCTCTATAACTACTCGGCCACAGCACATGTAATCACCCAAAACTAACTACTCATGAGGCACCAAAGGGTGATAGTCAATTTTTCAACCAAAACAATGGCCTCTGAAAATTTTTGTTATGATGAGAAATCTTGAAACCAGAACACAAAAAAGAGCCTTAGACAGCCTTCCACTGCCAAAGCTTTAGCATCCACTGTTAATCACCCCATATCCTGAGGATAGCGCAGTCTCCACCACCTTTGCTCAGCTCCCTGGTCCAGAGCATCAGGCTGACCATGGCGAAAGCGGTCCCAGTGCCCAGGACTTCCCAGGAGACACTCTAGACCAGGAGGGGACAGGGGGACAACTTCCTGTCATTAACTGTTCATTAATGAATGTGTCCTGTTTCTGCAGAAGTAAGATTCAGTTTTCCACTATTCCTGCACAGCATTTTGTAACGCACATCACCCAAACTTATACTGGGTCAATGAAGAGGGCAAAAGGTACAGGAGTAGCATGTAGAAACTGGAGGAGGAATAACACAACTTTTCAAGATTTCAGTGTGAGGCCTTATATAGTGGATGATGACAGGGACGTTGACCTGCTCTTTGACAAAACCCTGTAAACTTCAGGGGACAGTTATGCTGGTTTTTAGAAGGCTCTACAGGCAAGAAAACAAAGTTTTCTGGATTGGCTTTCCCTTTGAAAACTTCAAACCACGTGTGCTAGGATGGTGTTTTCTTCAAGGGACAACACTAAATCTAATCCAAAGAAATCTCATTAAATTGTATATAACTGAGATGATAGATGTTTAGCACTGATGGCTTCAGTTTACTAATCCACCTCCGTTGCGCCAAATTACTTGCAAACATAGATATAACCCCTAGAACCTTCCACTTTCCAAGAGGCACTTGGAAAGAGGCACTTTCAAACTAAGAGCCCAGAGCATTTAAATAGTTCAGAGGTTTCTCAGTTTTTGGCACAGGAAGGGAGTTGTGTTGTTGCCCGGCTCTACTTGGCAATGCAAAGCCAAAATCTTGCAGATATCAGTGATGTGTCACACTGGTAACTGCTGCTCCTTCTCTTCCAAGAGGCTAATTTTCATCCAGTTTTCAATAAAAGTGATAATTTCCATCAGTGCTCAAGATCTAAAAATCTACCTTTTACCACATGTACTGCTGAGCAAGAAAACCAGCTGACTGGCATTTTGTTGCAGCCCCAACCATGCCTTGATAAATGAATCCAACATACCTGACCACATGCTCTCTCTGAGATAGCATGGTGGCAAAATGCAGTCGAGTTTCTCCATAATCATTCTTAGTGAAAGAGAAAATGGGGATGGAAAGCAAAAAACTTCAATTTTGCAGAATGCCATTTTCAGTTAGCTCCAGAATGGCATTGCTACATAAGAAATGTGAGCTGGCAAGCATCTGTTTCTTGGTAGAAAAGTGAAGTATTTTGTTGGGGCTGGGGATAGTTTAATATCTGTGATAAATCATCTGTGGGAGGTAGGGAAGAAAGAAAAAAGTTTCCATAGAGCTCGTGCTGAGAAGCATGATTAGTTGAGTCTGCTTAGAATTCAGAGCAGTATTTCTGCATTTGTATTAACACCAGGAGTTTTGAGAAAAAACACCTCAGTAGCAAAATTCTGCTCCACCTAAAAAATAAGCTAATTTTGTTCCTCATTTGGAAAATTCAGGTCCCCTCTTTCCCTCTCCTCTGCTTTGAAAATAATAAAATATAATCAATGGCAGCCTTCTGCTAGGGGGAGGGGGGCACATGAACACCTAGGGATCGAAGAACATTCTTGTGTCAAAATGAAGAAAAGGCCAGAAGCTGAACGAAGGCGACTATGCTGACAAGCCAGATGAATAGAAAAGCTTTTGACAGCCCCACCTTCTGATCTGTAAAAAGGTAGTTTGTGCCAACACAGGAGAGCTACTCTGCTTTGCTGTGTTCTCAGATTATGTAATAAGGGAGTGTAAATAGAAAGAAAGACGGAGGTAACCACAGACCCAGAATAAATGTGAGATCAATGAGCCATTGCACCCTTCAAAGAAGTTGTCCAAATGACCTTGGCACATTAAAAACTGGCAAAGTCTGTGCTGTGTGCTAGTCTGCGACAAAAATAACTACAAAAGGATGAATCTGGAATTGCCTTTTGCCTCATGTTTTAGTATTTAGATTATAGACTGTAGAGTCCTGATTCTTGGATGCAAGAGGGAGGAATTGGTGAGGACACCCAAATATAAAACAAAATCTAACTTGCTATGCTTTCCAAACTCATCGTTCTGTTTTCTTCCACCCAGAAGAAATCAAAGAAACAGAAAATGAACTCTGCTGAGTCTCTTGCTCAGGGTGAAATGTCAAGAGATACTTCATATATATCCAAAACCTGGAGCAGACAAAGATGCTTCCAGCTCTCCATGGAGGAAAAACTTGTGGTCTCATTTTATATCTAAAGATGAGGCATCCCCAGATCACATAAGCAAACTTTTGTGTGTAGATTTGTCATTTTGTTTTGTTTTGCCTTTTTTTTTTTTTTTTTTTTAAGACAAATAAATGTGTAAGAGGGTGTAGACCTAAATTAAGTTCTTAGGATAACATGTAGTTTTGATCAACTATAAAATTTTTAATGTTATAGTTTACAATTTGTCAAAAAAATTGTTCATGTTTCCCCAATAATTTTTGAGACATTCTTCTCAGAGAAACAAATTCAAATCCAGTAGGGTCGTATTTATACTGAAGAATCTCACTGCATTGCCCTTTAAAAGGTTAACAAGACAGACACTATATTCCAAGAACCAGTTACTTCATGCCAGTTTTCTGATAGTAACATTGTCTACATAAATAAAAGATGGAGATGCCTCTGAACTGAATGATGCAACTCTTTATTTTAGGCATTTGTCCCTCAGAATAAGATTCAAAAGCCAGAGCAGGAGCCATAGCCCTCCTGTAATGTCCATCTGGGAGCTAGCCAGCTCACAGGGAGAGGCCGGACTCTCTATCATGGAATGTCCCAAAAAAGGACTAAGAGAAAACGACAGAATTTAAAAGTGGCTCCCAAAGGAAGTTGGGCTGGTCTTGAGCTGGGTGTCCTCTCCTGAATGTGACCTCTTCTCCAGAAAAATACCTCCTGCTACCTGCAGAGCTAAGGCACCAGGAAAGAAAAGGAAATAGGAAAATGGGAAGGCCATATATTAGCAAGTCTACTTCTCAGGCTCAGGGGATTCAAACTTACATTGCTTGGAGAAAACATGAGCAAAATATCAGGCGACAGGCCTTTGTTGGTGAGTATCTTATCATCCTCATTGAACTGGCTCCTTGTCCAGTGACGCATACAGTGAGAAAGAGAAAGTGGAGTTATATGCTGCATTTAGTAGGACAACATGTAGAGAATTTTATTACAGCATCAGAAAAATAGAAATCCTGAGTACTTGGCAGGTGGTATATGTGCTCTTTTTTATTGATTTGAATTGGTTCTTTTTCATTTTTTATTTTTATATTTAACTAGCAACCATTCAAAGTAAAATGCTTTTTCTTTAAATTCTTTATAGCACACAAGCTTAAAATATTGAAGACATTTTCATTACCTGTCGAACTGATACTACAAGGAAATATCTGCACAATCCTACTGAACTGATATGCTAGAGTATTCTAAGTGCTGACGTTCAATTATAACTGAAATAAAAGACTGGGAATATTTTGGAACGGGATTTGTTGTTTTATTTAGTAGCCACACTCTGTCATTCTAAACTTCCTTTCATTGTGGAAAAAAAAATCATTCAATAGAAGAAATCAGACTGGGAAAGTCACTAGTTAGTTCCTGCATCTTTAGCTTGATGGTAAAAGCTAATGCAATGACCTGTTCATATGTAGACTGCTGCTGTTGCGCAGAAGACAAAGATCCCCACCTTTTAAATCTCTTGAGAATTAGATTCTTTTGCGGATTCTGTCTTTCTAATAAAGAAATTTTCATTACAGGAGGAAGAGAGCTAGTGGGAATTTCTTGATAGTGTTATAAAAGCAGGTATGTAATTCTTCTTAGATGTGTGGCTATTTTGGAGAAAAGAAAAGCTTGCTGCTCATCAGCTTATGCAGGAGTGTCCCATCTAGGAGGATGACCAGATGTCCATCAGTTGGTTGCCCCTGCAAGGGGCAAAGATCATATGTGTACTGTCTCTCTCTCTTCACCATTTATGAGTACCAGGATATCTCTGAACATCGTTCTCTTGTCTGGATGCTGTAGGGACCTGTGGAAAAGCCTCTGGGAGACTGTAGGAGGCACCGTGCAGCAGCCTGTGTCCTGACCCAAGGGTCCAGCCCAAAGATCTTGTCAAGGTTTCTGGCTTTCTTTCTGTCTTGGTTTGCAGTCTCCATTTCTACAGAAATCAGCCATGGAAGGAAGAGAGGGAAAGTGCAGCTCATGTTCTACTCTGCAGCTGAGATGTGAACAGGACATGAATCTGAGATGAATACACCAGAAATATGTGACGATCCTATGTTTTTAAAGTCAGTCCATCCGTATGAGTGAGAAAATTCAAAATATTTGTGGAAAATACTAATCAGCATCCTTCATATTCACTCTGCAATGGATAGATGTTCNCTGGCTTTCTTTCTGTCTTGGTTTGCAGTCTCCATTTCTACAGAAATCAGCCATGGAAGGAAGAGAGGGAAAGCGCAGCTCATGTTCTACTCTGCATGCAGCTGAGATGTGAACTGGACATGAATCTGAGATAACACACCAGAAATATGTGACGATCCTATGTTTTAAAGTCAGTCCATCCATATGAGTGAGAAAATTCACATTATTTGTGGAAAATACTAATCAGCATCCTTCATATTCACTCTGCAATGGATAGATGTTCTACCAGACACTTCCATATTCCCCTCTATTGTGGTGGCTAGCAAGATAGTTCATTCTTTATACCATATCTTCATGCAGAAAATATCATATAAACGTTGAAAAAGCTGTGACAGGAACCTCATGGAGTTCATCATGCCCATGTGATGTTTCAGAATGTGGAGACGGAACATGATTCCATCTTTTCAAATAAAGCCGTCAAATAAAGTGGTAACTATGTAAAAAAATAGGAGGTTCTTTGAAGAACAGAGAGCATGGAGATTTTTCCCGGTTAAACCTAAGAAATTATCAGATAAATTTCTCCAGTGTGTTTGAAAATGACTCCACCAGGACCTTTCAAGCTAATATCACATATTTGATTAATGGACTAATGGATGTGTATCTCAAAAGCAGTGATTTCTCCCCAGTCATTTCCTAATGTGCTCCCCGTTGCTCCCACCTTCCCTAGGTCTTAAACATCTGTCTCCTTTTGGTCATCTTGGGCAGCAGATTATTCCATTAAGGCCTGGCAACTTGGAGTGTTCCCAGGATGGCATCGGTCTTGCCCACGCCTGGCATATTGCTTAGCAACACTGAGGAACATTTATTGCACATCCTGCTATTTATGGTTCATGCTTCACATGCTGATTTTCTCTCCTGCCTCCAAATTCCTGTGTTGGGATTGCTGTATGTAAGATGCTCTCGTAGTAAAGGGCAAACGCATTCCCTCGTACTCTCCCTACAAACTAAGCAAGATATTGTTTGATTTCACTTGCTGTGACAAGCCTGTCAACCTTTCTTGCTATTATGGCAAGTTGCAGCACCTGGCTAGTATCAAGAATACGAAGATTCTTGCTCATTGCTAAAGTAAGGCTATAGTCCCAGGCACGGGAATTACAATAAAGATGCTCCCAACCTTTAAAGCTGATAATGATTCATCTGGAGTGCTTTTTAATACAGCAATGTATTCCCTTTTATACAGTGTCCTGCCATCGTTGTCTTTCTGGTGTACTTCAAAAGACCTCCTTGTCCTAGGATAGTCCTCAATATTGCTCTATCCTTTACGGTGGTGTTCCCCACATGCATCCAAAGGAGTATATCTTACNAAAGTAAGGTTATAGTCACAGGCACAGGCATTACAAAGATGCTCCCAGCCTTTAAAGCTGATAATGATTCATTGGAGTGCTTTTTAATACAGCAATGTATTCCCTTTTATACAGTGTCCTGCCATCGTTGTCTTTCTGGTGTACTTCAAAAGACCTCCTTGTCCTAGGATAGTCCTCAATATTGCTCTATCCTTTACGGTGGTGTTCCCCACATGCATCCAAAGGAGTATATCTTACTGAAAGGACTGTAAGCAATTGAGCAGTGGGATGAATCCAGGCACAAGTGGCTAAAGGTGGCCAGGAACAGCAGCCACACCTGGCAGGACTTTTTCATGCTTTTCTTCCTCCTAGGTTTCTAATACCTAATAATGAGTACAGAAAAACAGAAAACTCAAATGGGCGTCAAAATATGAAGCAGTTGCAGTATAGGTCAAAATTACAAGGTGTAGAATTTTCTGTCTATCTGAGGGGCTTTGTGTTTTGAATACTTGACCCTACAGTCAAGAGGAGCTTGATAACTCAATATAGGTTCAGAATTGAAATTTACCCAGCTACTCCCAGAAGACTATTTCTTGGGGAAGAAGGAGAGAAGGAATTCTCTTAAAAATAGCCAGCTCCATTTTTTAACAGTGAATAAAAGTAACTAGCAAAGAGCAAAAACTGCATACACTGAATATAAATAAGACATGAAAACATAGGTGAAAATATCAGTGATAGATGTCTGAAATGTGATGTGCTGTACTCATTGAGGTGTGTGAAAACTCCTTTTTGCTTTCATTTCAGTAAGTAATCTCAGATTTCACTTTGAGATTTAAAGTTTCAGTAAGATTTTGAAGAACTATTTCTGGAAGCAGCTGAGCTGTGTTCTGGGAACCAATCCCAGTAACTGAACATGAAAAATAAAATCTTACCATATACCTGATGCATTATTTCCATTTTTTTCAAATACGTATGACTAGAAAGAAGATGAGAGAGTACAGATTATGAAATATTTTATAGGAATTTGAACTATCAATCTGTGGAATAATAAATATGCATTATTAGAAACTGTTACTTAAAACAAAGAATCATTTTGAACCTTGAGGTAAATGGAAATAATTTCTTGATATAGTGAAATACCAAATTGGTAGGAAAGAGTGGAATAGCTTGTGGAATAAGAGGTAGGCATATTATTTTAAAAGAGAGATATTAAGTACTATTGGGAATATAGAAAATTTAAAATAATACAATTTACACTCATAACAGAAAAAGAATCAGCTTTTGCTGATCATAAAATAAATGAAAGTACAACAGTAAAAAAAATCTATAATGAAATTCAGGAAGATCAGTTTCTCACAGTGTTAACTGCCAGGATCAGAGCATATACACAAAATGTGTTTTAGGTTTTCTACAGAAATTACAATGAAATTAGACATGTTGTAAACGTTTCATTCCTGTACATTTCAAAAGCACATCTAAATGTGAAATGGGCTCAAAGTGCAAAGCAGAGTTTAAGCTGATTTGGGTGATGTTTTGAAAGAACCAACACAGATCTGAAAATCTATAAATAGATCACTAAGAGAAAAAAAGTGCAAGGGAGACATGAGCATGTGCAGCAAGCTTCACTTCGCTGAATACTGTAAGACGTATTGAGATAAATCTAAACTAATGGCAATATCACATCAGTGCAGGGGAAAATAAACTCAAAGCAGACATATATACCATTTATCACCACGTTTCCTCTTTTTGCCAATGTGTGCAGGGGGGAATGAATGTACCAAAGAGAAGATTGTGTCCCAGACCTCATTCGCTTGGGGAAGGTGGCAGTTCACAAGGGTGGACATCACAAGTGCATCAATATGGGCTTGAGGAAAAGACAGAGATGTCTGCAGCGGGGAAGGCTTTATCCCAGGGCTAAGCTGTGCAGCCTGCTGCTACCTGCTCGGGTGTGAAGTGATTTGTCCATGAAATGGTTCACGAGTAGAAGCATCGGAGAGGAAGCAGAGAAGAGGCTCCCTATATAGAGCAGTCGCCGCATGAGCAAAGGTGACCCAAATTCTTCAGCTGTCTTCAGTCACCCACTGAGATACGGCTGCACTTTGTGCAAGACTCATGGCAAAACCTTCATGGGGCCTCGGGGCAGGTAACCCACATGATAAAATGTACTATCAAGCAAGTCATATGGTTCCCTGTCCAAATACAAGAGGATCTATTTGGCTACCGAAACTCCCCGGGGTTACTACCTCCTCTGGGAACCAAATCCTTTGCTCTGAGTAGTTCCTTGTTCTGGGAGTATTTGTCCTGAGATCACAGTCATCACTCGCACCACATGGAGCTGTTCCACACAAACAAGGATGCTTCCCAGCCTTTTTGTTTTAACAACCAAGCCACAAATCCCATAGGACTCACAGAGTCCATAAATATTATATACTGGTTGAGCGGTAACACTCCTAAACCCGCAGCAAACTACATCTACAGGAGTTCTCAGACATCAAAAAACACAAAGATAAATAAAGAAAGGTGAAGTATGGCTTCAGGAATCTTGACAGAAATATTCCCAAGACACTTTGGCTCTAAGTAACAGCAGCTTAGATTTGCCCAAAACATGTACCTGTTAATACATTATAAATTCCTGGTGGGAGCTCAGTGTGCCTGGAAAATTCAGCTCTGCAAGCTGGCTGGCCTCTGTCATCACATCATTATTCAGAACAGAAGTTTTCTGATGCCAAAAGCATCTGAAGTCGGAGGTAGTAGAGTTCAAACCTCAATCAGAAACTGGGTTGCTAGAGAGAGCCCCAAATGCATAAAACCATGTGCAAGGCATTAGCAATGTTATTTATGTGCACAAGGATTTTAAGTCAAATGGGGACAATTGGCAATGCGAAAAGAATGGGTCAGGTGGGTCCAGGCCTCAGAAAACGTTATGGTCCTTCAGATCTCCCAGCCAAATACTTTTAAAAAGCTGACAAACATTTCCTAGGGCAGCAGTGTTCTCTCCTTCAGAAGAGTTTGCAGAAAGGCAGACTGTTTTTAGATAGACTCGCTGCTTTTTTTTATTTCCCCAGAGTATTCCAAATGTCTGCTGACACCCTCAGGCAGAAAGACAAATTTCCATTTAGTTTTAAGAGTGAGTTTCTCCCTGTAAAAGACGAAGAATAAACTGAAGAGGGGATGATGCACTTACAGCACCCAGAAGTAGCTCATCCCTAACACACTGTGCTCAGGGCTTTGGATAAGGGGCTGCAGTTCCTGCCCTGAGCAAGCCGTAACACAGTTGTGAAATAGGATTTATTTGCTTCTTTATCCTTAGTTTGTCCAGGGTTTGTATTTCCCTGCAACATTTCCTTTTGCTAGAGTGCAAACTCTCCTGAGGGAAGAAGAGCTCGGGAGACCCATGGCAACCTTTGGGAACAGCTGAAAGCCAATGGTAGGTGTCACTATAGGAATAAGAGAATAACAGAGAGAAGCAGAGCTGAGAAGTTGCATGTTCAAACTGTAGCAACAGCACAAATTTTATTCCTGGGCTTGAGCACTGCAATGGTCTCACTGTCTTACAGTATTTAACTTGTTTCTCTATGAGGTGCCAACTCCATGTGATTAGGTGAGAATTTAAGTGTGTACTTTAAAATAAAAGTTTCATCACCATTGCATTTGTAAAATAAAATTAAAAAAAAATCTATTTATTCTATTGGCTTGTGTTCAATCAGTGCTTCCTCCTTTGGTGAGAAATTTGGCACCTCTGAGGCTCAGTCAGACCTGCAGCACCCCAGTTTCAGTGTTCTTCACTTGCTAGAAGGAAATCTGGAAACATTATAGACATCTAATGCACCTTCCAGTCTAGAGAAAGTGATTTTCCAGAGAAGAAAATTGCTTATTAATATACACCAAAAGCTTTGCTGTGTTTTTGTGTGTATGTGTAGCAGGAGTTAACTCAATAATCCAGACGTATTGGAGCAAGGGTCATACTCTTTCATGTTACCACCACTGAGGACAATTTGGAAAGCTTGTATTTATGTAGCCCAGCATAACCTTTTTCTTATCTTCATTTAAAACGCATCCAATGAAACTTGTTTTGGTCTGGAATTTGTCTCCAAGGGTAAGATCTTTCTCAGAGGAGTAAGTCCTGAGGTTGCAATGTGCAAATACGTACCATTGACTTGCAAATTATCAAGTGCAGCACAGCAAATACATACTTGGGATGTGCCAGCAAAGGACTCCTAAGAAGATTGTTACAGGATAGCAGAGAAAAGACTCTCTTTTCTTCTGGAAGAGACACAATTAGTAAGAGAACTAGTAACAGAACATGAAGTGAAGTGTAAACTGGGGCAGATTAAGGGACGGTTTCTGTGCTGGAGGAAAGCTAATGTAGGTCAGATAAGACCAGTTAGAAGTAAGCTACAGTGCAGAAATGACAAATGGAGGTTGAATACATTTCCTCACATTGAAAATTACAAAATCAACCAATGCTCCTTGATCTTCAAAACCCTGCTTCTAACTCTCTAAAAGTTCTTTGTGCCTTTTTCCCCTCAAACTGAAGACTAGATTTTAAAAGACATCCTCTCATAACTGATCTTCCTTTTCTTTCTTGTCACACACACCCTTCTGTTTCCCACGTCACCACAGGAGTCAAAATTCAGCCCCAGCACCTCAACATAGTACGTCAGATGATGCGGGAAGCAACACAGGAGAAACTTCAAAAGTCTGAGCGAATCCTGGGGTGGAGTTAGGCAATTTGCTCAGCTGAGTTACTCACTTTCTTGGTACTTTTTCATGGCAGAGAGGTATCCTGAGCTAGGTTGGTTACCAGAGCTTAGTATGGCTGTTTCATGTGCTACCTGTTCTCAGCTGCTACATAGATTTATCCTATGCATATCAGACATAGATTTATCCTAAATGGGTGTCTCTGCTGAGCTGAGATCTGAATCAAGTCCTTGCTTAGAAGAGCAGCTATGACAAAGATGAATGAGGTTGCATTTGAACATAAGAAATCACTGAAATCTGAGTGCGCAGTATGAAAAGGGGTAACACTGGCAGGACCAGGATCGTGGGCATCACTAAACATCTGCATGAAGCCTAAATGCAGTCTTAGAGATTTTCCCCATTTTCAATATAGCATTCAAAGTCAAAAAGGATGGCAATGAAAACTGTGTTCCTGCAGCTGTGACTGATGTGAGCCATTCCACTAGACAACAAGGACCTTCTTGAAGTGAACAGACGGAGCTGATCGTAACTGTTGGAGGAGGAATCTGGACTGAAACATTAGGTCCAAACTATAATTAAAGGCATCATTTTATATTGGTCTGGAGAACCCTCCGGTGGTATAAAAATCAGACTATTCTCTTGCATTCAATAGTAAAATGCAGGATCAGCTGGAGAAGGAAAGCCTGGGAGTATTATAAAGGGAAACACAGGGGAGAGGTGCAACAGTCCAAAGGCTGAACCAAGAAATAAATGAAATAAAAGTATTAGTAGACTTAGTAGATTTATCCAGATGGGTCATTTGTAGATAGTTACCTTTTCAAGGATGCCTCCCTGTTTTAATCAAAATATGTATCTGTCTTTTTTTTTCTTTTTTTTTTAATTCAAGAAGAATGGGGGAAGATCTAGCAGAGAAAGAGAAAAAAAAGAGGAAAACTAAAGCTGTAAAGTCAAACTGAAATACAGAATGCAGGTTGAAAGGTTAATGAATGCAAATAGCTCAACTGGTGTGCTGCATACTGAAAACTAGCAATCATGTTGAACAAGGGAATAATCAAGGAAGGACAAAAGGGAAATGTACTGGGCCATAGCAAAGGGACAATTAAATTCCCTGATGCAAGTCCAATGCTTTTTCATGGAAATACAGCCAGTGCAAGTGTGGTCCAAACCTAGAAAATATGAATTGACATCTTTTTTTTCAATAAAAGTAATGAAAACATTTCCACTGTTCTCATTTCTGTATAAACGGATGTTTATACAAATATTGCTACATTTTACAGATAGTTTTGATCTAACATCTTCCCTCTAAGTCCAAAAGCTAAAAGTGAACAAAACAATTGTAAAATTCTGGTAGTGCTCTAAAATGGGCAGTTCCTGCTGTTTAGCAGAATTCATTGCTGCTTTTCCCTGTACCCACGTGACTGGGGACAGGGCAAAGCAGCAATGCTCAAAGACTGGATTCATGAATGGACCACAGCTGAATGCAGAGTTTATGAACCAACCTTATAAATGGATACAGGAGAAAAGAGTGAGAAGTTTGTTGTATTTGAGCAGTTTGGTTATCGAGTGGATGCACAACTGTGTTCTTCATCATAGAGTGGCAACTGGGCCCCAGAAAGACTGAATTTATATTCAGTATGGTAGTAAATGTTTTGATATCTCAACATTAGCCTCATGGCA
This sequence comes from Crypturellus undulatus, assembly GCA_013389825.1. NCBI lineage: Eukaryota > Metazoa > Chordata > Aves > Tinamiformes > Tinamidae > Crypturellus > Crypturellus undulatus. The sequence goes on from VWPW01031322.1 coordinate 359,579, forward strand.
GCCTTAACAGATGCACATGGACTGTTTTCAGTTTTCAAGTAGAGTTTCCCCTGCTTGTTCTCCCTGTGTTCAATCTATGAAAATATAAGACAGGTTGGCAAAAATAGGTAAAGAAGCTGCAGCATTCCCTGTCACCATCAATTGGCCTGGTATGATCTCTGAGTCGTATTATAGAAGAGAAGGTAGACCTCTGTGTAGCTCAGTCTTCCTTTGTTTTGGACTCCTCCGTCTCACCTCTGAATTTCTGTTAGATATTGCAGGGTGGGAGTCTAGTGAAACTGACATTTTTTTTTGCCATAGAGATTATGGAAAAGCCCTTAAGCATAGGTCAAAATAAGGTAAACAATATGATGTGGCACTGCTGAATGATTTCATTAAATAATTATCTCACTAAAACCTCTTTCTTTTTATTGCTTCCTTTATTCCTTTCTCTTTTTTTCTCTCTCTGCCTTTTGATATAATTAGCAATTCTTAATATTAAATACGATCAGATTTCTGATTGATGGCTTCATGCAGTGTGGTCATTCCTTAAGTGTTCATCATGCTTTTCAATGGAGAAGTAGCTTTTAGCATATTTTTAACTCAAGGTAGCCCCTCAGATGAGTATTTTTAATATGATCTGTGCTGTGCCATGATAAAGCTGCTGAGTACCAAGGTGCTAACAGGCAAGAAGGGATGCACTGGACTTCGAGAGATCTCATTAAAAATCTCTGGGAGGCAGCAGTAACTCGGTAGTGCATGTCACTGGGCTTTTATCAAAATACATGCTGTGGCTCTGCTATATTCAGGAAAAAAAAAAAAAAACAGAAAAAAAAAAAAGATTTTGCATTCCATTTGTACCAAAAGAGCTCAGGGTAATTTTGCCTTTATTTCAGGCAAATCCCAGAAAAGAATGATCTTAATATTAGAGCTTTCTTAACCCTGTGGTTGCACGTGTTCAAGACCCAAGTTCGACCTTGGACACTTGCTTAGGTCTCAGTACAGTAAAAACACTTCCAGTACAGAAGGATACCATGTAGCAATAGGACAGGAAAAAAAAATATACCTCATTAGTTTCTCAGTATTCATTCTTACTAAAAAAAAACTGCCAGTAAAAATAAAATTCATTCTCAGATCTCGAAGCATGCACACATTTTGGCCTGCATTTGTCTTTCTAAGAGAAAAGCAAATAAAATTGAAAAAAACATGTGTTTCAGTGTGAGGCTAGTAAACAGACCCATAAATGTGCCTGGTACTTTCAAAGCAAGGTGGTTGAGGTAAGAAATATTGGGATCATTGAAAAACAATTAGAGATGGCCCTAGGGGAAATCGAATATGAGAGCTGGACAAACACTGATGGGCTGAGAGACCTTTACTTACTCCCAGAACAACTCTCCGGGCTCCTCCTGATAAGCCATTAAGATACACTGCTGAAATCATGCGATTGCAAGGGCTGAAAGGGGCCATTAGTCATTTCTCAGTAGTCAGTAACAACCAAACTCCAACTCATATATACCCACCTGAAACAAAGTGTTATTTAACATTTTATAGAGAGCACCTTTAATGAGTTTACTCTTTAAACAGGGAGAAGAGGGTGGAACGGCAGTCTGAGTAAGCAGCAAAAAAGCGCGGTGTGCAAAGTTACTGAGTGCAAACAGCAAAACAAGCATTATTTTTTTTACTTTATTTTCTCTTGTATAACTCCCACACCAGTAAAACAACACTGAAAATGAATCAGCATTAATACCTCCCAGCATCAGCCAGCTCCTTCCTCAGCAAGGGTGTGCTGCAGGGAATTCTCCTCTCTCCTTTATAGTTAAGGAGTTTATCTGTTTTGATTTCTTTAATATAGAACATTCTACCCTCTGTCCTCACCAGGAAAAAAAAAAAAAAGAAAAAGAGGTCAGAATTTAGTTCCTTAATACAAAATGGGCAGGGTATCAGAGAATATTAAAAGGAGAGACTAGGGGGAAAAAAAGACACATATGCTAAATTAACAATTTCAGAGGGCCTTTTTTATTCAAATTGGGTAATTAAGTGACTTATTCTTACTTTTGATATAGCACCCACCTTAGCAGGGCCTTGCAGAAGTTAACTGCAGCCTGCTTTTACAGACAGTTTTCTGTCAGACCAGAAGTGCAGGCGGGAAGATTGACTTGTTTTCTAGGGGACCACCATCCTTTTCTATCTGCAATATTGCCTTAAGTTCAATTACCACTGAAATCATCTTCTTATTTGCTACTTGGGGGCAACCAATACTTCTCACATCCTTCCTCCCTAGAGCAAATCCCAGTTTATCCTCCTAATTTTCAGAGGTTTTCAATTACTTCTGCCCTACCTGTCCTTTTCATCACTTAGTAGCTAGGGTGGCTCCATCCTCTGCTTTTGAGGTCAGGCTCTATTGATGACTTATCTTTCTCCCCCACCTCCAATTTTCTTTTTGGCTCTTCTGCTGAATGAGATAAATGCCATTTAAAAGGTTTTAAGCCTGTCACCGTGTCTGCACCTCAGGCTCTCCTCCAAGCTGCCTTACAGCTCGCTTAAATGCCTTAAAGCAGCAAATGCCTTGGGAAACCAGCTAAACTGCTGGCGCACAGCCACTAAAGCTGTCGATTGGGAACCACAAGCACCTACAATTTGTACTAACGCTTCCTATTGCTCTTGTTACCCCGGCCTTTTCCACTATTGCTTGCTCATTCTTCTCCTGCTATAGCTGCTCTGCAAGCTAAGGCACGTTCTTGGTGCCTGGAGGTCCCCACCATCATGTCGTGGGATAGGACTGGTCCAATTTGTACAGCATAAAAGGCAAGGGAAGGTAATATAATACTAGGGATCTAGTTTTTTTTTTTTTTTATTTACAGCTTTTCTGTAGATTTACAGTGTCACCTTACCATACTGTCATTTTCCACATATAGGAATGATTCTTTCTTCCTTCTTTCCTTCCTTCCCTCATTAGGAAGGAAATTTGTTAAATTTAAGTCTCTTGGCTCTCCAGTACTGCAGTTGCATAGATACACAAATCAGATAGATAGACACAGATCAAGCATATATATTTAGGTCAAGATGGATTCTATTTTGCTTGACTACTACTGTCTTGGAAACCCTTAGAAACCTCAGCAACGTCTGCAACATAAAATTTTGTTTCATTCTGGCAACTCAGCTTCTGGATGGCAAAGGAAAAGAAGGTGAAAAGGAGAAGGGTTTGACTACAGTAACGAATATAGAGCCTTAAAGCCTTAAAGGTGAGAGAGCAGCTACTATTTCAGGAAAAGCTCATCTGTCCGGCCCAACACTAACTACTAATCTCTATAGGTCAGCCTCTCCCTCAGCAACAGTCACCACAATAGGCACAAGGCAACAACAGGTTTACTGTCTTTCTTGCCTATGCTAATGTTTCAAATATTTGTGTTATTCTTTATGTAGATTCAGTATCAGTCATTGCTGGTAATGAAGTAAAATACTGCATGATTCAGCAACCTCCTGTGTGAGGACCCTCTTAAAAAAAAAAAAAAAAAAGTTTTTGAGCATGGAAGAGTCAGTTTGGCTTTAGACAGATTGCAAACTGCCGGGTTTTGCTAATGCAACTAGCAACTCCTGAGAGCCCTCTTGCTGATGTGAAGGGGATGGCGCATGGACGTGTGTATTACATGCCCAATTTCACTCTGCCGGTGAGTTGTTCTAGCGTAGGCCATCAAAGCTAAAAGCTATTCCTTTTAATCTGAAGCTCTAGAACAGCTTCTGGCTTTGCAGGTACTATTCAATCTGCATTTTATACAGCTTTACTGTGAACTTGATAGGAGTTCAGCTAGTAGGAGATAACTCAGAAGCAACCAAATCCACCAGTAAGACGGAGTAATGACCTCCACCCTCCCACCTCTTCCTATAAAACTTTGAATTTTGAGCTCAGTTAGTGGCAGCTTTTCTCTTTGGAGATTCAGCGATTGCTGCCAAGAGGCACCTGTCACGTAACCATTCCAGGGTTTGCAGAACTGGGCCATTAGACATCTAAGGGATAAATGACTCTGCTGGCTGTCAAGATCCAGATAGCCTTTGGTGAAGGATGTCCATGATAGAATGACTGGGAAGTGTCAGTTGAACAACACGATGTTTTTCTGAGAAGTATTTGAGAATACAATTCAACATGTGCTAAATTAATGATCACAGGCAAGGATCAGATGGTTGGTACAGGAAAATGAGTCCACGCGCCATGTGCCTGTTTCTGCTGTGATGTGTTGGTAATTAGTTTAAATATATCTGTTACATCTGTTGATTTTTGGTTCTACTGTGGAGTTATGATCCAATCTGCAATATTATTTAAAAAATAATTTTGTTCCATAGTGCAGCAAAATTCATTGTAATACTGTAAATAAAACAAACTGAAGATTGAGTCTCAAGATCCCAACAACATAAATGAGCAAGGAAGGATAACTCGCTTTAACACACACATGAAATGTTATTTAAGCTGGAAATCTGTGAAATGTCTTCATTAAATGATAACCAATCTTTCAGCTTATGTAAGATCTGTAAATATAGCACTGAAGCTACTCATGGTAAAGAGTACTGACAGAAGCACTTCTTAATTCTTAAGCTATCAAACTTAGACATGGATTCCTCTGCCCTCCTGTGTAATTCCTGCTTGAGCTATGTACCATGCAAAATATGATCTGAATAAAGATAAATTTCTCTCCTTTTTCACCGCAAATGGAGCCCAACATTCAGGGTTCATCTACTGTCACATCTGATTTTTTTTTATTCATAAATACAGAGTTTAGCATCGAGTCAGAGCCTAGTTGCCTGTAAAGACCTTAGATCAGCAGCTTTAGCCCTATTTAGGGCAACTTTCAAGAATCTGGTACTGTGAGATCACATGTAAAGGTGCTTTTCTGTGCTGGAGGCAGCTAAATATCTCCATATCCAAGTGAGCTGTATGTTTTTGGCTAGATCAGCTTTGAAAATGCTCCCTGTAGTTCTGTTTCAATAGGAGTATTTCCATATTGCTAACAGTCGCCTGGACTAATTTTGATCTGTTCTCAGTTAAATCCTTCAAGCCCTGATTCAGTACAAGAATTTCCATTCCTTTTATTTTATTACTATTATCTTTTTTTACTGTGTATTGCAAATTTCATATTAGAGCTATACCAAAAACTAAAATTACTACAAGTTTGATAAAGGAGGTTTGTTATCAGGACTACACGAAGCCAAAATTCTGTGAGATAACTGTCAAGGATTTGTGGAGTGGGATATGAGCTATTAGATTAGATGTTTAAACTTCTAATGTCTTGAAACCTGTTATCTTACAGAGTTGCCTTCCCTTGCATGAAGCATGGCACCTACCCCTGCCAGATGGGAGGTCTTTGGAGGTGCAGATGCTGGGGAACCTGACTTCTTTCGTGGGCTGGTTGCTGAATCCACTCTATAGTTTGTTTCACAAAAGGTTCCAATATTTGGACTTCTAAAACCAAATTAGGTCTCTCATTTTTTTCTTAGGCAGTGAGAACTGGGGGAGATTTTGTGACAGAAGGACTGCTTAAGTGGGAAGAGGCTGGAACATAATCTCACTGGACCATAAGTTACATGCCTGTCAATTGAGTATCAGCAACTGAGCATTTTGGATGCATTTTAAAATTATAGCAACATTCCTGTTGATATCACTATTTCAGAATTTAATCTGTAAAATCAAAATGGATTTAAAATTAAAGAAAAATATCAATTTATATTATTACAAAGCCAAGATTCTTCCAAGGACTGAAAGGAAGAAACAAGAGAAACTCCACCTATATTTGAATCACAAAAATAGTGTGAATCAGATGGAGTTAAGATTAATCCTTAGGTTGTCATATCTTTGAGGACTGCTGCAGAACTGTATCATATCTGAATGGAAATGCCATCTTTCTTGAAATAGATGTATGTGGTTCTTAACAAAATGTTCATTTTGAAAATCCATTTTCTCTGTGATGGGGGTAAAAGGAAGAGAAAAAGAAAGAAGGAAAGAATTAGAATATCACCTAAAACTTCCTTTAAGAACTGAGTTTAACATATGAAAACAAATCTGTGGTGTGTGTGTGCATGGGTGAAAATATATGTTTATATATTTATTTATCTTACTCTAGCAATAATGTCTAGACTTTTAATTAAGCACTCTCAGAGGAGCTTCTTCGAAAACTTTTATAAAAAAATCTTATATGAGTTTGATACTAAAGGGATTTACACTTCTATTAACATTTCAGAAGCCAAAATTTCCCAACAGACATATGACATTCTTGTCCTGGTTGACTTAAATGAAATATTTTACTCTGGTGTTTAAGAATGTAGATGAAGGAAAGACTGCTTGCTTTGTGGACAGAGAAGATGGAGAAATAGAAATCTGTGGGCATATTTCTTTATCAGCTGAAGACTAATCCAGCAAGGGATCCAACTTACTGCAGTCTCAACTGCATGCTATCATCTAGTTTGCCATATTTACAGAAAAATAAATGACTCTGGCTGCTGGATTTACCCTTCCTACAGATCCGAATCACTTAAAAAATTCTCATGATGCGGTTATTTTGACTGGATTTCATGTAATTTTCAAAGCATTGCAATTCCCATGGCATGGAAATAACCTGTTTGAGGTGAGTGGGATCACTAGCTCATTAGATAGGAATAGGTCTAGAGTACTTGAACCTCAGCAAAATTATTTTATCACTTCTGGATGTATCAAAGACAGACCTAAATGTATTACTGTCTCAGTTGTGGCATCACTGTCTCCCACCGCTTCATGACCTATTGTTTCAAAGGAGAAAAAACATATACAAAATATTCTCTTCTGACAGTTTTAATCTTCTTTTTTTTTTTCCTATGTAAATAAGGCACAAGAGAAACCATCAGTGCTTTGGCCACAAAGTGGGAAAAAATGTGGATGTATCAGCTCTGAAAGTGCAAATATGCACTATTTGAGCAAAAGCAGCAATTATGTCAGATATTATTAAATATCAAGCTGTTACAGTCACTGTTGCTAAACATACAGAGGGCAAATTTGCATGGTGCTAGCTGATGAAGTAAGAGTTCTGATGCGATCAATATTAAAGGTAAGAATGAAGCTTGGCGTGAAGAGATATTGCACGTACCTTGAGCTGCAAACATGTCTATGTTGATTTCACTGGCTGCACTAAACGCATTAACTAACATAGCTGTGTAATCCCAAATTAACATACTAGAAAAAAAAGGAATTGCAAATGAAATAATTAGAGATGGCAATCTCTGCTTTGCTGTTAAGGGCCTAGATTTCTATATACATTTAATAAAAGCCCATGTCTTCTTTGTGTGAAGCAGGGAAGGCCTAAATACTGCAGCTATGCCCAAATGATGTGACTAGAAGCTCTGTTCTTGCAACTGTGTGTGCTGCAGTGAGAAAGCAAAAAATGCTTTTCTCTCAGATGTCCAAGTGATGAAATCTTGATTTCAGGGCAAGGCTGTCTTGAAATGGCTGACAAATAACCCATTGCATTGATATTCTGTCAGAGCCTTTCACTGCGGAAGACACAGAGGTAGAACAAATACATCCCTTCACTGAGGAACGAGCCGACATCAATACTGTACTCTGTGTTTGCAAGGTCAACTCCACGCAGTCCATAGACAGTTCTGTTCTGTGTTCAAAAAAAAAAAACCTCGCTGTTGACTCACATGTACTGACAGCAGATACTATCACACAGCAAACCAAATAATAAATTGCACTAAGCATTCTCCTAAGGCAGAGCTGTATTCTGCAGGGTTAGCTCCTGAGAATAAGAAGGAGATGTCAACGTGGAGGCAAATAACACACTGGAAAAAACTTTGAAGAGCACTTACATTCTTGAGGGTGTCATCTCACTGCTCACTTCTAGAGGATATCTGCACTGACGCACCATGTTTTAACTCACATATCCAGAAAAGGTGATTTCCCCATCTCTGTGACAGAAGGGCCAGATGAATCCTAAGTTAGCCTATAATGTCATCAGCAGGACGCTGCTGGTTGTTTTCCAGGAGCAAAGATGAAAATGGTAGTTGGATGTGGCACAATTAGGGCTTGGCACAAAAACTGTATGGAAAGATCTGACAAAATAGTGCTTTCCATTCAAATCATCTCAGCTAAAGCGTTAAGGTTGTCTTTTTCTTGAAATACAAATGTTGAGATTCATTCGATGATATAGAGCTGTCTGCAATACACAAAACTCTACCCAGGCAAGATATTCTAGAGTCACTGGAGAGATTGTATATCAATATATATCAATATATCTGTGAATACACTCCTTTGCCTTAAGCTTAGAGCCTAATGGTTATGAAACACTACCCATGATACCTACTTGAGATACAGCTGCAGTGAAATGGGGTATCTCATGTTTAAGTATGGCTACAACCAGAGCAAAAGTTGTCAAGCTGTTAAAGCCAACTCCAGATCTCATGCAAATGATGGTAATACAGTGTAATTAGAGGTTCTGCAACAGGGAGGAAATGTCAAAGAGTCCTTCAAGGCTGCTCCAAGTTCTTTAGTTGTTGAGCAACTTCTGTTCCCACAATCAGCTACATATAGAATATTGTTATTATCTGACATTAATCTGTAATAGGGAAAGAGACAGAAGGTTTTGTTTCTGGACTGTAAATCTAAGATAGACATTTCAGAATGTACCTACAAGATTTAAACCCTAAGGAGTTTTAATTCTTTTACCCCCCCAATAATCAAAGTTCTTGCAGTAGCTTTTGTAGTTCAGAGAAACTTTTCTAAACTGAAGCAATCACCCTGAGCTGCTGTATGATAGAGCCCTTGCTGGATTGCCAGAAACAGTATGTTACACAGCCCTGACCTGAGCCTGTTTTTGTGAAAGCTGTTTAGAAAACAGGTTAGTGGAATCTCAAGTTTCCCCTTAGTGCCCTTCAATGATAAAAGTAGGATCAGTTGTAATGAAAACATTTCTGAGAGATGGTCGTTGTTAACCAACTTCCAGTGGCTTCTTTGTTTTTTCTGTGTTTTCTTATCATTACTTTTGGAAGATTTCCTAGTGCCTAAACTGTGCTGCAGTTCACGTATGCTACTTTTATCTCAGTGGATGTGAAGAATAGTCTACTTTCCTTCTCTTTGCTACCACCTTTTAAATATTGAAAGAACATCGTGATTCTTTCATCAGTCTTTCTTATTTCAAATAATCCCAGTTTCTTCTGTTGCCATTCATGTTTTGCACAGCCTTCACTGTCTTCTGCTGTGTCTGAGCTGCGAATCCTTTGCCATAATTCTGCAGGACCTCTCTATGCTGTTCTGTCCATCTCAAGCAATGCAGAGGGGGCAGAATTTGTGTGATGTGTTCCCCTAGGATGAGTGTAGCCCCCACTGAGTGATGGATAACTCTGTCTAACCCATACACAAGCATTCCCCCTGTGAAGGAGGTACAGATTAACCCCTGTATACACTTTCTTCGGCCAAACAAACACTCAGTCGTTATCTTGCTTGTTACCATGGAAGAGGCCAAATGTCTTTCCCAAGTTCAGAGGTTGTCATCCTGAGATGAAGGTTGGTCTGAAAGAAAGTTGTTTTCCTTTCTTGATGTTGATAAGGGTGCACTGCTACATTTATTGCAGAGAAAATAAAAACTATTGAAATTTTATCCCTGGCTTGTGTTGATAGTTGCTATGATGAGACAACTGCAAAATATCAACTGGATAGGGCAAAATGGATTTCAGTTGCCAGTCTTTGCTGTATGGAAATACTCGGTATCCACCTTGCCTATCTTGTCTCATTAAATTTAACTAAATTAAACTGCCTTTGAGGTCTAGATGGTAGGAATGTGCACAGCAGAGATGTGTCTGTGCTTCAGATTCTCTATCAAGTGCAGATAAGAGGAGTGTGCTTTGCAGCTAAGTTTCATTGATGTGTGAGCTAGTATTCATGTCAGGTTTTCTTTTAAGAATACTTGAATGGCTCTATTTTTAGATCGCACTGTGATCTTCATCAGATATTGCATGCATAATGCATCATCAACGAGGAAAAAATTTAAGCATAGCGTAAATCAACCGAAAGATGTTACAATAAATCAAAGTCCAGATTGCTTTGCCTGGGGGAGTTGAACAAACGGGTTTTGTTTTTTAATTCCTGAATTCAAATAACCCCTATGGAGGATGCTCCCCCGATATTTAGCTGATTGGGGAATGTGTCCTACAAGGCCCCTAAGATTAGTCCCAAGCATGGAACACCATCTTTCAGTCCTAAAGCAGCTATTATGTTTTAAATTTTTGCTTATCAGAAATGCAGACCAGCATTTGTGCATCTTCTCTAGATAATTCACAGAAAGTAGAGCTCTTGAATGACAGCAGAAAACCATTTGCTGATCATTCACAAAATCCAAACCAAGGAAGAAAAGACTGTAAAGTAGTTTCTATGCAATCTCCAAAATGTTAAGGGAACAGAATTAAAATCAGACCCTTTACTGAGCAGCAGAGAGCACCAAAATTGAATTAAAGGGATCTGCTCCTTTTCTGGGAAGTCTTTTTACTGCTGCTGCTGCTGCTGTTGTTATGGACCATCCATTTCAGGTATCTCTACAGTTTTAAAAAGTGGGAAGCACATTTCAGAGAGGTGCATACTGCTTTTCCTTGCAGGTGTGACAACAGCAGCCTTTGCAGCTAGCCATGACTAGACTGTGCACACAAGAAGACGTCTGCCTCCTGCTTCCTCTTCACTTGGACAGCAGAGGCAGGAGCAGCTCATGGCACGGTCTCTGCAGGGACGTGCTTGGGCTGGAAAGGAAGCGTTCAGTGGTCAGGGTGGCTCTTGCTTTCTAAACAGTCATTGCAGGTTCGACGGATCTAGATCTAGACAGCAGGTCAGCAATTGGACCTCTCTTGTCTTAATGTGACAGCCTAGTAAAGGCATCATTTCATCTGAAGTCATAATTATGACAGCAGGAATGCTTTTTTCCTGACCTCAGTGATTCTTCCTCACACAGTGTTTTATCTTTTGCAGGGAGAATTTTTCTCTTCTACAATGTAGAGCAGTCTGTTTATTTCTTTGGTTCATAGACCCATCACATTTTATCTCCACGTTATCCCTTACCTTTGATTAGGCTTCCTTATTTCACTTTCTCCTGGGTTATCCATCTCTATTTCTATAGCATGTAATTGAACAGCTGAATATTCATTGATAGTCTCTAGAGCCACATAATGATCTTCAGGCATGATAAAACTCTCCTTGGGTGTGTTTTGGTTAGATTAGAGACAAAGAGCTAAATGGAACTGGGACATATAATACCTCCCATTAGTTTATAAAGAATTGCAGAGGAATCATTTATCCCTTCATAAGGGAAAAGAGGGAATAAAAGAGAGTGGGGAATGGAGGCATAAATGAGAAGCAGGAGGAAGAGGAAGGAAAGAGCTTTGAAGAGGGGAAAAGCAAGTTGTTTTAGTGCAGCTGCTGTGACTATAGTCTTTTATTTCTAGACACGGTGTTTACAGAGGTTATTGCATCACTGCTTGGTGATGGTGTCACAACACATAGACTACCAAAGCAGCAGGGGAAAGGGATTTGGCCTAATTTAAGCCCCTGTGCTAGCAGGTTGGTTTCCCCAGGCTCTGTGCAGCTGCAGCAGTGAGAGTGGAGCCCAGAGGGCAGCTCAGAGACTGGCAGCTCTGGGCTCAGGCAGGCTCTCTTTGATGAATTCCCCATCCTATATTGCATTTTACTGTCTGAACAATCAGATTAGGAAAACATGCCAATTTGGATTTACCAAGAATATCTCTTTTTTACTCAATAAAGCAATCTGCATGGTAAAGGAATTTAAACAGTTCTGGATCTGTCAGGCAAATGCTCTCTCAGGCTGTAGTGAATATTACAAAATTGTCAAGTACTAGGATTCCAGTTTGGTTGCTTTGTGCTTACCATTATATGAAAAATACCCTAGAGAATGGTAAATATGATAACCTTAATCTATGTTTGGGTATATATTGATTATTTTAAAGCATTAACAGGAGAAGGANTTTGTGCTTTCCATTATATGAAAAATACCCTAATGGTGAATATGATAACCTTAATCTATGTTTGGGTATATATTGATTATTTTAAAGCATTAACAGGAGAAGGAAATGCTCCAGTCTTTTCTGAATGGTAGGAAGAGCATGTTCCTGAGTGGGGAATTCAAATGGATTGAAATCCCCCTTGGTTTTGAATAAACTGAAGCTGGTGGAAAGATGTATCCCCATGATCATCCTTTTTTGTACTTACCCTCGACATCAAAGCTGCCAGAGATGCTGTAAAAAACGAAGTTCAGGATAGATTTGTTTGAAAGGTGCAGTAAAATAAAACAGAGTTGTGTTATGAAAGTCATATTAATTGCAAAGCAGTGCCCTACCAGTGGTGATCTGTCTGTGTGGCATTTCATTTGCTGCCTCAGGGAGTTTTCAGAAACAATATATTTTAATGAGTCACTGTAATGCATTAAAAATCGAGTCGGAAAAAGATACTTTCAGTAAAGGGCTACATTTAATTGGGAACCTGAGATATTATTCAGGAAATATCAAATATCTGTTGTTCATGTAATGTTTTTGTACAAACCTAGTAGAAAACTTCAGTTTGGTAACTGCCATTAATGGAAAATGTCATTCTTGGTTCAAGAAAACTGTTGTTGTTTTTTTATTTTGAATTACAAGGAAAACAACTTCTCACTCAAATTCTTTTTCATTTATTTATAGATTCTTTCTTTCAAAACATTCTAGACATCTTTATTTATTTTATTTATATTTGAGTCTCCTGAAAAATGACAATGTTCAAAGGCTTCTGCTACTTGGCTTTTCTTCATTTTATCATTGATGGTGGCTGGTCTCTGTATGAAACTCACAACAGAATGAACATTGTGAATTTGGTGTTGTTACAAAATGATGATTTCCCAAATTACAGGGTTTGTGCAATGTGAGCCTAGCTACTGCTGGGTCTTCAAAAGGCTCTAACAGAAGCCAGGCAGGCAGGTAAAGCTGTGCAAATTAGCAACATAATAGCAACGATAAGAAAGACTGAGGAGGAAAAGGAAATGAAATGACATTATCATCTCTCTCATTGAGAGATCCGCCAGTAATCGGTCCTGCAAAATGAGGGCATTTTTTTACAGCAGTATTTTTTCCAGGTGGAGGTACACAGGTAGTGAGTAACTAGGTAGAGGCTTTCCAAAGAAAGGAAAAAAAAAATCTGCCTTTAGATGCTCCAAGGCACCCTTCAGATGTAACTCTGTCTCTATAGGTCCAATTCCTCTATAGGGAGTCTAATGAAACTGGCTTCATAGCCAAGGGGAACAAATTTAGATGCATAAAATTACATAATACAAAAATGCAATACGACTCTCCTGTCATTTGACTTCTGTTGGCCAAAATTGGAGGTGACCTGGAACAGATACTTGACACAGCACAGAATTTATTTCTTTATTTTTTATTTCTGTACTGAACCAGTTCTAACCATCTGCAGAAATTAAAACCTAACTAAACTTCTATTTTCATCATAAACATTTTCTACAGATCAGATAGAATTGAAAACACTCAGATCACAGGTACCTAAAATCTATTATTCTGTCTCCAATTCTGTATCGTATGGTAGATTTTTATAGAGGAAAGCAAGAAAAGTAATTGAGTTAATTGGGAGCAGTGTGCAAAAGAGGGCAGGAATGGAGATAGCAGTCAAAATTCCTTCTGAGTCATTCAGGAAATCACTTGCACTCTGAAGAATTTATCGCTGTTCCTGCTTTGATTTCACTTAAGTTATCTGCATGAAAAAGTGAAGAGCAGTTTGTTATTAGGGTCTTTATTTCCTGAGAATCCATTAACCCCTGCTATCACTCACATGAAAGCAAACAGAGGATATGTTGAACTGTTATACAAAATTAGATATAAAGGAGGGTATTGTTGAAAGAGAATATACCATAAGCACTTATATATTGCTATAAAGTGATTAAAAACAACAGGAAAAGAGACAAACACTCGAATGAGGGAAGGCTGTTCCAGACACCTTGTCTCGTCTCACTGCACACAGCGGGACCTAGGGGATATTTGTTGCTTACATCTGAAAACTGCAGTGCTGGGGTTTCGGGAGGTGGCACTGTAGCACTGAATCAGCTCTTCCCCGAGGGTGCAGCAGGAAGAGCAACCTGCAACACTGAAACAAGAAATACTCTTAGGAGCCATGGGTGCCACAGAGTGCCCCATGTCTTCTAGAAAGAAGGTCAACGGAAAGGAAACAGGGACATGAGTCTTGGTAGAGATGTGTAAACTCAAGTTCCCAGTGACTTCTGATCATTAAAAGCCAACAGTACAGAAGGGCAACTCACAATATCCTGAGCATATTCCAGCACAGTTAGTTAAAGTCTGCCTTGCTAAAAGCCGTAGTGGACATCTTCCGTGTGCCACTCTTTTTTTGCCCTCCTCTAGCAAAATTGCTTTCCAGGTTTATTGCTCTGTTTGCATATCTTTGTTTTGAATATGCATGTGTTAGCTTGAGTCTTTTTCCATGCTGAGTCTCATTTTGTTATTTTCAGCTCAGATTTGAATGGGTTAGATTATGCTCGTGCTGTCGAGCACTGACAATCTTGTCATACCATCTGGTTCGAAAATTAGAAAAGAAGTTGAATCTCTTAATAGGATGAAATAGCTGTACTTTGCTCAGGGAGTTTTCTTCATGGGTTATGTTTTTTTTGTTCACTTGTTGATAGTTCCATTCTTTTTGACCCAGTAATTTAAATACCATCATGTTTTTTGCTGCTGTGCCTCCCTGAAAGTTTCATTTTGCTTATGACTGTGGACTCTTTATGCAATTCAATTTGTTTGTACTCCCAGGCACAAAAGCCCTTACAAATTTTCTTAAAAAAAAAGTTAAGCTCCATTGTTCTGTCAACTTTGCAATCCGTTAAATGAAGGTAAGCATGTAACTCTGCAAACAATCAACCATCAGGAAAACATTTGATAAGGCTACAAACACTCCGTTTTCTACAGGGAATGGTATTTTCCACATGTGAGGAAGAACATAGCATAGTTATAGCCAAGGATTCAGCAGATTTGAAGGTATCAGCAGGTGTGAGAACTCACATAGCACTAAGATACAGCAGCTGTTGGGAGATTTTTCTATTTCAAGCTCTGTTTCCAGGCTGATGCTGACAGACAACACTGCAGGTCTCATAGTCTTTGCTTCCCAGTAACTATTCTTGACCATATTATGTCTTTTCCTTCAACTGACCTTTGCTGGACTTACTGGTCTGAGGAAATGGAGGATGTTATACAGACCCATGGATTACAGCAGAAAGGATGAGAAGCTCAGAGTGAGCACGTGGCAGGGGGCTGTGTTTTCTCTCAAGAGCACATACCTGCTCTGAGGTTACCCCACAACACGGTTACCCACGCAGCAAAACCTCCACGGTGAGCACTGCTGTAGCGTTTCGCCTTTGGGGAGCCCTCCGTGCACCTCTCTTTCTTGCCTGGGGGAACTTTGTCATATTGAAGCTGGGCAGTCAGGGAAAAACACTTTAAACCTATTTACCATTTGCTTTATGTAAGCACAATTAAGATTATATTTAAAGTTATGGGCATTCATCTACCATCTACTCTGAAGAGAGCCAAGCAAACCAGGGGTTCAGATAAGAAGCCCTAATGGTATCATGTCCAATCTTTTAGGCCTTGAAGTTTTCTCTTCTTTCATAGGCAAACTTTTTATTTTTGCAGGAGTTTTGCTTGAATGAGGCCTGAAAAGTATAATTGAACATTCTAGTTACTTTTAATTTTTATAATTCTCTTTGAGATTAATTATTTATTATATGAAATATTCAGAAACTTGCAAGTTGGGTGTTACTAATTTAATATATCTTTTGCTTCCCAGATCTTTCTCATAACGTCTTATTTTGAACCTCAATTTAATGCATAATAGAATTACATTCTTTCATTCTAATTAGACATCAGATTTTTTAATAACCTACACAATAAAAATGTCAAAATAACTTATTTTTCTGAGACAATGAGCAAAAGTTCAGGATATATAGTCTGAATCATTGTTTAACTTTAAAGCATAAATCAACTTGTGTCACCTAATTATGTGATCTGTGTAAGACCATAATGCGATGGATAATGCATGAGGAACTTTAGATTCCTGCACTGTTGTGCATCTCCATCAATTAGAATTTCATTCTGATTATACAAGCTAATTGAAAGCATGCATCTAAGTCTCTACAGTATCTATACTGCGTCAGAACTTTTAAAATTATTATTATTATACATGAAAGTCACCACAGAATTCAGGATTCTAAAAAGTCTATTGTTTCTTTACTATAAGAAGCTGGTCGGTCAACAGGTTAATTAGTTTAAACACCAGGTCCTCAAAGGTTCTGGACTCATGTATCTTTAGCAAGGAAAACTTCATACATGAATTAATTTTCTTTCCAAATCTAAACCTTTAAGGTCATTTATAGACACAGTGTCTTTTGTTTTTGTTTAATGTTTTGTTTTCTTTGAGAGTGGAAAGTTGCCAGAAAATAACTATTTAATCCAGGCATTCATTGGTGATACCTGTTAACCTTTGCTGCTAACAGATAATTAATAGCTCTTAACAAAATTGTATAACTCTACAAAAATTGACAATAGCTAATAAGAGATTCACTCACAGTCTATACAACCTTCTGAGCATTCATTGGCTTTTGCAGATATTTCATAGCTGTACGCATTTTAATTGACTTGAATCAATGTTGTTTATTTTTTAGATAGCCATATAATTTAATCTCAGATCTAGGCTTTATTAAGAGGTGTTCTTATTTAATCCAGTATTTCCTTTGAAATGGTGAAGAAAAGTCCAGCACAAAACAAAACTCAGATTTATGTGATTTATTATATAATCAAATGTAAATACCAATACTAATAGTGAAATTAAATTACATAAAAAAGTTGCTCAGCAGATTATTAACAAATCTAATAAAGTGAGCTAACCCCAAATTAATATTTGACCATCAAATAATGGTTGATTTGTGTGAAAAAAATACAGTTCATCACAAGGCTGCCACCACGTCATACATCTGGTGGTAGCAGATCAAATTTAAGAGATTCCAACCCTTTCTAGCTCCATGTTAAAACACCTAAACGTGGAAATCTGTATGCAAGTGCCTAATTTCCTAATAAAGGAAATGTGAATTCAGTGTGTGACTCACGCACCCAAGCACGGCATCACCTAGGATGCCCTGGCATATTCAAGAGCTCTGCATCCCTTTGGCACATGCGACGCCAGATCTGCCTGGGATCTGGGTCCTCCTGAGGTGGCAGCTGGAGGTCGAGCACCCGCGGGCTGCTCAGCACCAGGAACCTCTCTGTAGTCGTTGAACCAACCCTTTTGCCAACAGGTCTGGGACTTTAGAGAGTGATTTCACTGACAAAATGCACCCTACCAACCTGAGCAAGCTGAATCGCACCCATAAGCCTGCAGTGATAGGGCACTTAGGCAGGAAAACTTGATGTTCATTTTAAGTTAAGTTTTGTGGTATCCGATGCTCACTGATAGTTAGGAAAGAGTGGTAGGAAGCAAGTGCTATCCATGCTAAATGCAATAGTTTACCAATAAAGGCATGGATTTCTTTCAATTTCTTTACAAGACCAGTGTCTTTTTGCCCTACTGCTGCTAAAAATACGGTTTACCTAAACTCATTTCCTTTTTCTCTGAGAGATTTGTTCAGTATAAAGAGTATTAGATGTTTTTTCACCTATACCTCATACCTACTCTAGTGAGATAAATTGGAGTACAAATTCAAGATCACCTTAGATCCCATCTTTTCAATCAAATAGCTTTCTGTGTTTTACTGGCAGAAGCTTAACTATCTGTAATGCAGAAAAAAAAAGGGGGCAAACCAAAGCAGTTAACTGGTATAAAGCAGTTGCTTGATATTAGGGAAATAAAGCACTATGTTATAGATAAAAACTGAATCTCATTCCAACCAGCTCCTGGGCTGCTTTAGGCAGAGCATTACCAGCAGGTCATGGGAGCTGATGCTTCCTTGCTACTCAGGCCTGGGGAGGACCCATCTGCCAAAATGAGTCTAGTTCAGGGTTCTTTTGTACAGGACAAATGGACAGGAGACATGGACACACTGGAAAAAGCCCCATGAAGAGCCACAAAGATGATTAAAGGACTGGAGCATCCGTCCTACAAGGTAAGGCTGAAAAAACGGGGTTGGCTTAGGCCGAAGAAGGGAAGACTCAGGAAAGTTTTTACTAATGTGTATAAATATCTAATGCAGAAATAAAGAACCCATAGTCTCTTCTCAGGGTGCCTTGTGACAGGTCAAGTGCCAATGGTCAAAAGTGAAAATTACAGGAAATCTCATATAAAGATGGGAAAACCTTTTCCACAGAGGGTGATATGTGGATGGTCAAACGCTGGAATGGGCTGCCCAGAGGCACCGCGAAGTCTCCATCCTTGGAGCTATTCATAACTCAGCTGGAGCTGCCCCTGAGCAGCCGGCTGTAGTTTCCTTTGCTTTGAGCAGGGAGGTTGGGCTCGACAATCTCCAGAGGTTTCACAATATGAAGTATCTTGCTCCTAAGCACACAGTAGGACAAGAGCAAAGTCAGACTTCTGTGTCCCTACTCTTGGGGAATGTATTTATAACAAGAGCAGTTTAAAAACACTAGGTCTATTTTTCAGACAAGGGACAAATCTAACAGGAAAGGTAAATTTCTGAGAAAATGATCTGATGCGTACTTTATTAATTTGCTCTGTTTTCTGTAGATACATTTATTAATCAGATCTGGGGAGTGTAGCATGGTGTAAAAATGTTTCTGCAATTTGATTCTGAAAAAAAAAACCACATTGTGAACTAATGTAGGAGTTAGGCATTGGTGTCTTAGTATATCTCCAGAGTTCCTGAAATTAATAGCTATATTTATAAATGAATTATATTTGGAATGTTAGCAGTGACAAGGGACATTATATATGAACCAAACTATATTTTTATTCTGGTGAGATACTCTTTCACTAGAGGAAGAGGAGAATGGGTTAGCCCTACTAAAGGCAGACTCTGTGTAAGGGAAAGGACTGTTGTTATCCCTTAACCATTCTCGAAACTTTAGTTTTCTTCCTCATGGGTAAAACATGGGGATTTCATTCTCTGAAATGCAAATATTCAGAGACTAATGATTTCCTTCTTGCTTTTGCCTCCCAGGACCAGTGTGCTCACTTCTTGCTGACACAGTCTCCTGTCCTCCTCTTCCTGCACATCCCTTCCTCCATCAAATGGAAGTCCTTCAAGGGTGAAGAAGTACCGCTGTGAATGGCCTTGCAGACCTGTTGGAGTCTGAAGCCTGAAGATGGCAGTGAAGAGGCTTTAGCAAGATCAGTATAAGAAAAGGAATGGTACTAACAGACCCTTTGTCCTTTGAGTTTCTTATTCCAGCTTCATCTTACAAGGGTCCTCTCAGCAAAGTGGATATTTTGGATCAGGAAATTACACATAACATTGAACTCTGAGTTACTATCACACGTGAAGAATCATGTGAAATGCGTTCTCTGTTCATCCATCCCATCCATTTCAGCATGTAAAACAAGAGTCTATGACCATATATTTTCTAAACATACGATTCTAAAATTTAGTTCATTTGTTGACTTATCCCTCAATATGCTGAATCAGATTGAGACTTAAGTGGTCTTCACCAGACAGGGCAAAAGCCATGGAATAGGCAGCGTTTTACAAGATCATTTTGAATGTATGCAGTATAGCAGCCTAGGTTACATGAGCCATTGGTCTCAAGTCTCCCCTCACTGGATTGATATCTACACAGGGAAACTACCAACCTATCACCTGAACGGTGTGAGGATTCATACTATTTAGGAGAGATTTTCATTTCCTGCAGAATTTCCCAGCCTGTTGGGTGTCCTGCCACAGGAAGGCAAGGCAATGGCTGTAAGGAAGTGCTGTGACTGAGAGGACACTCAGATAGACCAGCATAGGGAAATTCTTACTACCCTTGATGTTCTGCTCCAACCCTGACATAATTCACCCAGCAACAATCCCTGGTCCCTTCCTAGAAGTTTATCTCTTTGGTATAAATATATTTGAGAAAGGCTGAGAGCTAATGTTTAGGATTTTTCTACTGTCACTAAAAATCACTGAGTAAGATGTAATTTTGTATTAGTGTAATGGCCATTTATGCTTAGAATGAAATATAGCAGCTTTTCAAGCTCTTCTAATCAAAAATTCTCTGTAGGGAGATGTAAGACAAGGAGAGTTCTGGGCAAATGTTCTTCAAACTCTGATATATAATAACATACGTGTGATTCCTAATGAACAGTATGGGAGAATAAAAAAGGTAAAAGCAACCTCAAATGAAGGAATCATGAAAATCAACCTTTTCCAGCTGCACTGGAGAACCATTTTGAGACTCCCTAATGCAAGCCTGGGAGGCTGTAGATTACAGACAATCATTCAGCTGCTCAATCTCCTTTGAGACAATGACTGCTAAAATTAAGCATTGGGTCAAGACAATTATTAATCAAATAATTGTTCCTCTTAACTTGCTTCAAATTCAGGTTTTTGCCTCACACCATTCTGAATTGCAAGCGAAGCTGCTTCACATCATTACACAGAGTTCCTGAGGGGAAAAATGGTTTCAAATGAGGCAAAAACCTTCCTTCAGGATGACTTTGATTATGTGACAATACTTTCTACCTGCCCTTTAAGAGAATTCAGATAGTACTGAAATATTATCTGAACAAACAATATGTAGATGTAACAAGAAACTTACTACATATTGCTATCAGAAGTCTGTTATGAATGACAAAACTCTCTCTAAAGGTATCAAGAGTATATATAGGTCTGGTTAATCCATATTTTATACAGATTTCAATCCAATACAGAAAAAAAAAAAACACTACTTGACTTTAATGCTGCAAATAAACTTTTTTTTTTTTAAACCATGCAATTGCATAAACAAGCAATGAATTATTTGGACACCTTCCAAAATAAGACCCTGCATTTGGAGATAATAGCATAGCTGGAGTAAATTATACTGAATATGGCTTAAACTTCAAATATCTGGTGAGTTTGCAGAACAACTATAAGGAGTGCCTACCAAGCACTTGATCCTATTTCTGTGGAAGCAAAACTTGGAGGGGTTTATCTGCAAATATATTTTTAATTGGAAGACTTCTGAAGACGGAGAACAACTAAAACAGATCTGAATTACATGAAGGCACAATACTTTGTGGTTCTGGCCTGCTTTTTTTTTTCAGTACACACATTGTGGTTTGGTTTAAGCGATTGAAGATTGTCTTTTATTTGTATATTATAAAGTACATTTTAAATTTTAGCATTACGCTTAAGCAAAATGCAGGGGAAAACAACAACAACAACAATAACAATAACAAACCCTTTCCTCTTAGCATTTTTCTCCTATTACACTGTGTGGGAAGATTGCTCAAGAAAGGGAAAATTAGAGAAAAAACAGGGCATAACAGAAGTTATGGCATTGCAGAGGCTTGCTTGGGGTGAGACAGTCACCAGGATGGTTGGTATGTGCAGTATCTACTTCTCCATGATCCCCTCAGTGACACAATCTGCTCTCCTAGCACATCCTAATAAGAGTAAACAAACAGCAGAATGGAGATAATGTGGGAAGGAAGGAAGGAAGGAAGGAAGGAAGGAAGGAAGGAAGGAAGGAAGGAAGGAAGGAAGGAAAGAAAGAAGGAAGGAAGGAAGGAAGGAA